>QOCX01002476.1:0-16080 GCA_005959815.1 Sarcophaga bullata | reverse complement strand
CAAAAGATATGCACGCGTGAAGACGTAGCTCCTTTTAAAATGGATTGTATGCAAATACCTTCGTAGGAACGAAAATCAGGGAAGTGTTTTCAATCTAAAAGAGGCATTGAAGGTGAAAGACGCATGATAACAGTAGATGTACATATGCTCTCATACCCTCTGTCAAAAACTGGAAACTCTGTCTTAAAAGCTGAATTACTATCTCGCACAGATTCTATCGGGTCGCGATTGCTCCCTCAACATTAAAATGTTAAATAAAACATCGAAATTTTGTATATGCTTGAGGGTCTCATTGAAGCCATTTTGTGTAAAATATATGTCGTTCCATTATTAGTCAAAGCTTCTCTGAATTGTCCAATTTTACAAGATTATGGAGCATAAATTAGGATGTATTTCATTGATAGCATGGGTAAGGTTGGATTTCAGAACCAATGTAGTGTGTGGCTTATTTGTATACACTTGTGGCTTAAGCAGGCCAAAAAAAAAAACCGAAGTCGTCTCCAGCTCAAAATACAAATCCTTATTATCCTTCCTTAACTCGACAATTTTTTTGTTTACATACCAGAAGTTGACTCAACGCTAAGATGATTTCGAGTCGAAGATGTAGGTTCTGTGCGATGAAAATAATTCTCGTACAAAATCTTTGAATCTCTGGGGTAATAATGGAACAATACAATAAGAGGCAACATCTTTTGATATATCAGGTGCTAGGCAAGAAATTGTCTTGTTGCATCGAGAACATTTCTGGTGTTTGCCAAAGAAATTAGCTTGGAAAGGACAAGAGTACAATAGATCGTATGACTGCAGTACAAGAGCACTTCTTCACAACAATAATGCAATGGATAGACCAATATTTGCTTGAAATAATAAAAAGAAAAGTCTCAGATTTCTGACCAGAAAGGAAGTCATGAACTCACTCACATTGAATTATAGCCTTTAGTCAGGATTTACAATCTAGCTTCTCACAGCACCTATGCTGACATCTTGGTGTATATCAGGTGCAGGCAAGAAATTGTTCTTGTTGCATCGAGGAACATTCTGGTGTTTGCCAAAGAAATTAGCTTGGAAGGGGACAAGAGTACAATAGATCGTATGACTGCAGTACAAGAGCACTTCTTCACAACAATAATGCAATTGGATTAGACCAATATTTGCTGAAATAATAAAAAGAAAAAGTCTCAGATTTCTGACCATGAAAGGAAGTCATGAACTCACATTGACATTATAACCTTTAGTCAGGATTTACAATCTAGCTTCTCACAGCACCTATGCTGTGTGTGTTAATTTTGTACATGAGTGGTGGAATGGAGAATTTAAAGTTGACGCCGAACAACAGATTTTTTGAGAGACTTTTCATGGCAATTTGATGTACTCCAGAGTTTTTGCTAGAAATCTGCTGAGAGAGAGAAGTCTGTCTTGTCTGTCACGTCTAATAAGCCAACATTCTACCTACTAGAATACAGTGAATGTACAACGGTCATGAACTAACCTGGTGTTTTATTAAAAGTAATTTAATTTCTTATCGATTATCAATTTCATAAACTTTACTTGCAGCCCTCCTTTTGTAGCATACCAAAAACCCAATACAAAATGTACAGTCCTGATAATAAAGAGCACAAAGAGAGTGATACACTTCAAAACAAAATGGAAATGGGAATGACTGTGTGATATTTTATAATATTACACTCAGCAGACAAAGAACATATGTATGTACGGGTAGAGACACAATTCCCAAAACAAAACACATACACATACACACACATATGTATGTATGTATGCATATAATCATATGAAGAGACCCAGCTAGCAATTGGAAGATCATTTTTTACAAAATCACCAAAATGGGTCTTCTTTGACTCTCTTNGGAGAAAAGAGGACACAACAAGCATACGAGACACATACTTACACTCTCAAATATATCAACAATTTTCATAATTCTAATACTCTTATGTGGTGTTTTGTAAATGTCACAAATGTATGTTTATGTTTGTCAAAAAGAGAAGCTTTTTTTTTTCTAAACCGTTTGAATGTAGAGAGGAATCTATACGAATAAATGTGTTCATGGAATGTATGTATGTATGTGTAAGTGTTTGTAGATATATTACATAAATTATTTTGTTTATTTATAAATGTATGTCTTGTATGTCTGTATGTATTTATGTGTATGTGTATGAGTGAGTGTATAAGAGAATGCGGAAGTTGTCATTATGATTTATTAGCATATAAAGATTTCATACATCATGTATTAAAATGAAGTTTTACAATTTACGAGTTTTACAATTTCTTTTCTCTCTTTCTTACTCTCTCCCTCTCTCTCTCTCTCTCTCGTTCGCTCTTGTTCACAAATGTTCCTATTCAACTGACAGTTGAACATTTGTAGAGTATGTTTGTCATCCATCTATAGGTTCCTCTCTGTTATAATATCAAATGAATGACAGTTTTTCTGTATGTTGCATGTTTCTCTGAATGAAGTTTATGTTTTCTGTATAAGTATGTATGCATATGTATGTGTTTGTGTATTTTCTGGGAATTGATAACTTATCTTAATCAATAAATAGAAATTTAAGGCATAAGGAAATAATATTTGATAACAGGCTACTGATGAAATATTAATTTGCAACAGTTTTGTTATGGTTTTTTTTGGGGGTTGCGGGGGTTAGCAGAGTCTTTGAATTTATTTTTTGCTTTCCTAGCTTTTAAAAGCTTTTTTGATTTAAATTATTTTACAGCAGCTGAGGTCTATTGTGATGGAGATTAAAAGTAATGGGATACGCAACAAATGATTTAACGGCGTTTATGTTAATAATTTCATAAATTTAGAGGGTAAACATCCCAATTATGGCTTAAGCACTCAAAAGCTTGGACGTACTTCTAGGTTTGTAAAAAAAATTATGTTATGAAAAGGGATTTGCAACCAATGGTTAAATTTTTACACGGCGTTTATGGCAATACTTTTATAACTTCAGGGGATAAACATCCCAATTAAGGATGCGCACTCAAAAGCTTGGACGTACTTCTAGATTGTATCAAATTACGTTATGTTAAGGGATTCACAACAGATGATTTAACTTTTACACGGCGTTTATGGCAACACTTTTATAATTTTAGAGGGTAAGCATATGTTAGCTCGTTAATCCCAATTAAGGAGTGTGCATTCCAAAGTTTTGGTGCACTTCTAGAGTTGTATAAAATTATGTTATGTTATGGTATTCTTTTATGGTGGCTTTACTTTTACACGCCGTTTATAACTTTCATAACTTGAGAGGGAAAACGCCTGTGAGTTAACGTCACGTGCACGCAAAAGTTTGAACTTTCTTCTAGGCTGGCTAAAAACTATGTTATCTGATGACTTTATTGGTCAGATGTCCCAAATAAACACGTGACTCACGTGTATCGTCATCAAAAATTGTCCCTTTTTTAATAAGAACAACAAGATTTGCTTGAAACACTAACTGAAACAGAATTTTCTCTAGTTTCCTACAAAAGAATGCTATGCTATGTTGCCAGTTCAAGGAGAATTATTTTAAAAATGTTCTGTGTTCCGAAAGCATCAAAGTACTTTAACAAATATTTAGCATGGCAAGCAATTGGCAGTATATGTGGAAAAAGCAACACACCAAGGTTTGTAAGCAATGAAAGCCTGTACAACAGTGGCTTAGAAAGCTCTGTTGAATTCAAATCCGTTTAAAAAACGCTTCGAACCTATCATGTAAATTCCGTGATATTGAGAATGAATTATGAGAACAGATGCTTACAATGTCCCGTAAAATTTCTGGCAATAATGCTGATCTCGCTCCTTTGGAATTTAAGCAGCTTTTCTATTTAGTTTTGGTTGGAATCACTAAGCTATTCTAATTGTTTCCAAATTTGAACATACAAAGTTGATAGAATCCTTAACTGCATTACATCACAGATCTTCAGAGGGGGTTCGAATGTAAGGAACTTCTGGGTTCAGTTCATGAAACAATTGCCTTAGTACGGCTATCATTCCGATCTATTATACTTCCTCTCAAATTTTATGGGATTGATAGCACTTGAAGGCATGCATTATGTGATCTATTATACTCCCTATAAATTATAGGGGTTACCCTATAATAGCTCTTCCAAACCTATTGCCCTGACAAATATTTGTATGCTGCTTGGTTTTCCGACACACACCCTAATGACTCGATTTGAAAAATAAGTAGCTTTTGACTAGCTTTTGATAGCCCCTTTGATAAGCAATAAAGTTCCACAGTATCCAAGGACAACCCTCATTCTGAATACATTTAACCTGAAGTCTACGGTGTCCTGCCAAAATGAAGATAACAAACCTCAGGTTTCTCGTGTGTAGGCTGATGTATGGCTCAGATTTCTTTTGTCCGTAATTAACCAACAAAAGTTTCGATTGTTTCAAGATCCGATTTGGTTTGAACAAACCTCCGCACTCTTTGAGGGCAAAACAAAATGTATGTTATCGACAAGTAGAGAAGTGCAGCGTACTGATTCTCAGATAACGGCCGATAACTATACTTTTGATGTAGACAAGGAATTTATCTATCTTGGCTCTGATGTTACCACCAAATATGATGTCAGTCTGGAGATCAAGCGCAGGATCACTTTTGCCAACACGTGCTACTATGGTTCCCAATAGGCAATTGAGTAACAGAGACCTCTCTCTTGCGACGAAACTAATACTCTACAAGACGCTTATCTTACCCGTGCTTCTTTGTGGCCCAGAGGAATAGACGTTATTAAGCCCAATCTAGTAAGATCTTCGATCGAGTGCGAGTTGGCAAAGATTACCGCATTCGATACAATAGTGAGCTGTATGAGTTCCTCAACGACATAGACGTTGTACAGCGTATTAATATCCAGCGGCTGTGCCTGCTCGGCCATGTCATTCGAATGGAGGAGGATGCTCCGGGAGATGGGTATTTGATGCGAGGATCTGCGGAAGTCGGCGAAGTGGACGACCTTGTATTCGTTGGAAGGACCAAATCGAGTAAGCCCTGTCATCGATTGGTGTCACCAACTGGTGTAGGCGCGCAAGAAGCAGAGCCGCCTGGAAGGATGGGTTACGACAGGTTGTTATGACCAATTAAGTAAGTAATAAGTATCCTATAGTAATTTATTTAATTTAAACAGAACCTTTAGTTTTTATTTACTTCTTATTAAATATTTATTTGTTTAAATATGTTGTGTTTACATATTTTCTGTTTTTTTGCCCATATATTATCTATTAAAATATTTGGTTTATAATCTATTTTAAATAAATATTTTCTAAACCTTTATTTATTTATATGTGCATTGTTTTTGTTGTTGTTTTTTCCCATTTTCTTATGCATTTTAATGAACAATTTCAAAACAATTTTTTTTTCTTTTCATTACGTTTACTTTTGCCCTATGTATTGTACACATACTCATACAATTTTTAAATAAATATTTGAAATAATTTTTATTATGCATTCATTCATTCATTCATTCATTCATTTATTTATTTATTTATTTATGTATGGTTTATTATGTAAATACAAATACAACAAAAGTAACAATAACAACAACAAGAATAACAACAATAAATACATTTATTTGTCAATTATATGGATGATATTATAAAATCATCATTTCATAAGTATTTTATTTTCTGTTTTTTTTTTCATTTCATTTCATTTGATGTACTCGTATTTGTGTTGCGTGTGTTATTCTTTACGTTCGTTTGTGGGGCCGGTGTGCTGTGGACTTTGCCCGGTCGTGTCTCTGTGTCGCGAGTCTGTTTCGGTGCCACGTGGTTTCACAGACAGCCAGGTCGTGGACTGCTCGCGGGGTGGTGCTCCGCGGGTCATTCCGCGCGCGTCCGATGCGACGAGGAACACGAGGATGTGTTTGGGAATAAAGTTTTGCCACGCACACGGGACAACCGAGTGGGCTCGTCGCTGCAGACGGAGAAACAGGGGTACCATCACAAGCACACGGGCTGGAGAGAGGATACATCGCGACAACGCTGTCACGGCACGCGCGCGGGCGAGTAGGCGGAGCGGCAGTGAAGCGCGCGCGGAGTCAGCGACCGCAGCCGATAACGATAACGATAGACGATAACGATCGCCAACGCAGGGAGGCTGACCACGGACTACGAGGATCAACGGGGCCGCGACGCAAAGCAGAGACACGCACAGCACGCACTCGACAGCATAACGACTCGCGCCGACGACTAGCCACGAGCGTGCGACGATAACCGGAGTGACGACGACGGAGGGAACCAGTGCACACGCCGCCGGGCGGAGCCGCGCACGGCGGCCAGCGCCGGCGGCCGGCGCGCGCGGCCCGGGCACCACCGGCGCCGCCCGGCCACGACGTACACGCATAGACAGATAACGATAACGATAACGATAACGATAACGATAACGATAACGATAACGAAAACGATAACGATAACGACGATAACGATAACGATAACGATAACGGATAACGATAACGATTAACGATAACGATAACGATAACGATAACGCATAACGATAACGATAACGAAACGATAACGATAACGATAACGATAACGATACGATACGATAACGATTAACGATAACGATAACGATAAACGGATAACGATAACGATAACGATAACGATAACGATAACGATAACGATAACGATAACGATAACGATAACCGATAACGATAACGATAACGATAACCGATAACGGATAACGATAACGGTACAACTAATAATACATTTTATTGTCTGATTATATTGATGATGTTAAAGATCATCATTTCCATAATATTTTATTTCTGTTTTTTTTCATGTTTCATTTCATTATTGATCGTTTATTGTGTGCGTTGTGTACTTCGTTACGTTGTCTTTGTTTGTTTTTCTTTTGTATTTTTGTTAATTCATTTAAGCTAAACATTATGTACTGTGTGTGTATTTTTGATAAGAATAATATTTGTGGAAATAAATTGAAAAGTGAAACAGGAAATCGATATTTCAGATCGGGTAAGAACATAAATAAAAGCAAACGTTAAGGATATCGGATATACGGATAAACGATAACGTATAACGTTATAGACCGATAACGTATACGAATCAAACGATAACGGTAACGATAACGATTAAGCGATAACGATAACGATAACGATAACCGGTAACGATAACGATAACTGGATAACTGATAACTTGATCGAACCGATTAACGATAAACGATAACGATAACTGGATAACGAATACGCTAACGGATAAACGATAGTACGCTGATAAGTACCGATAAAACGATAACGATAACCGATACACGATAACGATAACGATAACTGAAACGATAGACGATTAACTGACTGATAACGATAACGATAACGTACGATAACTGATAACAAGACCCCTAACGAATAATCGATAACGGGATCACTGGATAACGATCAACGATAACGATAGACGATAACGGATAACACGATACGATAACGATAACGATAACGATAACGATAACGATCAACGATAACGATAACGGATAACCGATTAAAACGATAACGATATACCGATAACGATAACGATACACGAGATAACGATAACGATAACGATAACGATACACGAATAACGGATAACGATAACGATAACGGATAAGCGGATAACCGATAACGATAACGATAACGATAACGATAACGATAACGGATAACGATAACGATAACGATCAACGATAACGATAACGATAACGGATAACGATAACGATAACGACTAACGGATTAACGGATAACGGACTAACGCATAACGACGACATAAGATAAACGATAAAGCGATAGCAACTTGATAACGATGATACGAACGTAACTATAATGCACAATATTGAGAGGAAGCCAAATCCCATTTAAGAGGGACAAATAATATGCGGAGGGGTTGTAACCTCGTTAATGTTATATGCTGCCCAATACTGATCGGAGCACTCTCCCGTCGTGGGGACGACACAGGAGGAAACTGGCCCTCTGTGTACAGCGTCTAAGCGCTGATTAACCAGATAAAGGGCTTGCAGGCGAGCAGTGTCTGATGAAGCAGCTACTGTATGCGGCAAAGACAATACCGAATAGACCATGATTGCGGATGGAGATGAAGGCGGATATACTTTCACGCGTACTCCGCGCATCCAGGACACAATAGCAGGCTATTGAAGACGGGCGGAGCGCAGCGAAGCGACTTACCATGCACAAATGGCAGTCACAATGTCCCTATTAAACTTGTCCCTGATATAACCCCTTGGGATGGGAGACACAATCATTTGCGAGCTGAACTCATTACGTGACCCAGTTGCTAACTGTCATGGATGCTTCAGGAAGTACCTGCCACAGATTTGGACATGATACTTCCCCTATTTGTCCAAACTGGGTACATGAGGAGGAAGATGCGGCGCATATTCTAACGTTGCTGTATCCCAGATTTAGATGGCCCGGTGAAAATGGGTTTTGTACCACTAACCGGCTTTATGAAAGATGGTGATGAATTCCAGATTCTATGGAGTAAATACATCCGAGGAATGGCTGAAGTTATGCTGGAACTCCGAAAGTTGGGGGGAGGAACACAGGCGAAATTTAAATCTCGTAGGATAAAGCTTTAAAGCCTAACCTGCCTGGTAGGTAGTCCCGCGGGGGAAGTTAGAGTTGGTTGAAGTGTGTAGGAGGGTAGGGGTTAGATAACGTAGGCACCAAGTGATGATGAATCTGCACTCTTTTGTTGGAACCAAAAGTGGATCTTATACGAAGAATCCCACCTTCGGCTCAAGACAAAAAAAAACTTACGTAATTGATCAATACAATTATTCAGTCAGGATTAAGCTTTAGCTTCGCACATCACTTATGTTGTGTGCGTTAATTTTATACACAATTGGTAGGACGTACAGTTATAGTCGACTCCAAACGACCGACTTTTGAGAAACTTTTCATGACAATTTAATTTATTTCTCAGAGTTGTTGGGATTTGAACCGTAGCCTCTTTTCTAATAATTCAACACACTATCTACTAGACTACGACGACTTCATTAGAAGACCGCATAAGAAGAAAAGAAAAAACGCTGCCTGTCATCGATTGATGTAACCAACTGGCTAACATAATTGCAATGAAGAAAAGCCAGAGAGGAACTGTTAATGCAAGCCCATGCCGTTGACACGAGACTAGAACTCTTCGCGTTAATGATAGAGACTCATAGAGCTTTTAGAAAATTCGAGAATATACAGACTCAAAGACTGAGAGATAAAGAGAGAGAGCCCAAAAACTACTACTAGGACTCCACTGATATCATCGATCGAGCTCTCCATTCATAATAATATGTGTAACAGACCAACGATTTAATTGTATGAATACAGGTTGGTTCCCAATCTAGAAAAAAAAATGTCCTTTGAACCACATATTGGGTTGTGATATCAACAATTGACCAAAGTACTAGCGCAAGTGAGAACTCTTCCATCAAGAAAGGTCCCTCACTTAACATCATCTAACTCTGAAATTCTTCTTTGATTGTATAGTTCCTTAGTTAAGTTCATTTCATTCAAAATATATTTGTAGTTCGAGCAGCAGATCTACTTAAACTCGGGATTATTATGAAGCCTTGCATTATGGGAATGCATGCGCGGAGTATTAGTTGTGGACAACTTGTAAATGATTTCTGTGGAAGCTGTGGAGATAAGAGGGAGGATGAAACTATTCTTCATCTACAGTGTACATGCCCGGCACTTGGTTCTAGGAGAAAGAGGCACCTTGGTGCCTACTATGTGGAGTATCGGGGTAAACTGTCATTTATTGATATTGGCAGTATAAGTAGCACTATCTGAAGCTCTGAGTGTTTCCTGGAATAGGGGAAATTCTGAAATTGTGAAATTGTGGTATCACAAAGGGCCCTGTGTGTCATAACTCCATTGATGGTACACCTATACCCCTACCTACATATATTCGTAGTTTCAGTATTTTGGCCGAACGAAGTTAGTACAAAAAAAAAAAAAAAAAAACAAAAAAAAAAAAAACACACTCCTAACAGCGTCTGATTAAATAATCACTTATTCTACATTCTAATGAGCTAAACATCACTATAGTCTGTTCACACAAAAAAAAACATGACAAAAAACTTGTTCCCGCTTCCTTCTTCTCTTAATGACCCCCAAGACCAACGAAATAAACTCATCAATGATTAATACAAATAACCCCTATTTATGGACATGATCAAGTGAACTGACTTCAATATCTACATACCACCTCAAACTTTTAAAAATAACAAAAAATAGAAAAACAAAACTTAATACACACTTAATACATACAAATAACTTAGAAAAATATTTGTTATACAACAGCGCAAGGGTAAAGAAAACAGGCATACACAAACTCACTGAAATAAACAACGAAGAGAGAGAGAGAAGGAAGAGAAAACATGTCTCCTAATTATAGGATTTGGCATAAAGACATTCTGTCAAAAGCATAAGTAAAATACATTCATACATAAATACTACAATAAAATTTATCAATAACCTACAAAATTCGCCATACTCACATGCAAACTAATGTAATTGCTACATCAAAATACATATAAATCAATACAATATTATTTTCTATATAAACAACAATATAAAACACCACTCCTCAAACAATATCACTATTTTTATTCTAATTTAAAAAAAATCCTTTTCTCATCCTAATCATTATTTTTCTTCGGTTCAACAATGATGAAAACAGCAAACATCGTAACATGCTCACATACAGGGAATTTAAATGAAGACATACATCCACCGAAAATATGGTTTTGAGCAAGAGAAAACAACAAAAAAAAGAGTATATCTAAGGACGAAGGAGTTGTGGCGAAAAACATGACATCGTAAATATTTTCCACTTCATTGATACGCCTGACAACATACGTACGTACGTATGTACGAGTATAAAGCGACATGCAGCAGTATTATACCACATTTGTTAACAGAAATATGAAAAAACGAAAACTTTATAAATATATACACAACTAACAAAACAACAACAACAACAACAACATCTACAATAACAATAATAACTAAATAGGGTGTTAGTGTCGAGAAAATGAAATTCAAGTCGATTCGCTACCACCAACACCAAAAAAAAAGTGTCAAAAAACCAGTAAAAAATACATTTCTGAATGTCAAGGCATGTTATAAAACACCCCACAATGCAGTATGTAGGGTGTTAGAGCTTTGAAATTGAAATTCAATTCGATTCGTTTTATTTCTAAAATTTTTCTTCTAAAAAAGCGTCAAAAAACCAGTAAAAATAAGTTGATAACAGGCAGGACATGCTATAAAACACCCTACAATGCAGTATGTAGGGTGTTAGAGCATCGAAATTGAAACTCAGTTCGATTCATTTTATTTATTAACAAACACACCAAAAACGTGTCAAAAAACCAGTAAAAATATGTTGCTGATAGGTAAGGCATGCTATAAAATACCCTACAGTACAGTAAGTAGGGTGTTAGAACTTCAAAATTAAAGTCAACAATTCGATTCGTTTCTTATTTCTAAAATTTTTTCTCTGTGGTGCTACACCCCCACACCAAAAAAGTGTCAAAACCAGTAAAAAGACATGCTACAAAATACCCTACAATACACTATGTAGGGTACTAGAGCTTTCGAAATTGAAATCCAGTTCGATTCGTTTTTATTTTCGAAACATTCTAAAAAAACACCAAAAAAAAGTGTCAAAACAACCAATAAAAAATAAGCAGCTTGACAAGCAATGGCATGCCATCAAATACCCTACAGCACAGTAAGTAGGGTGTTACAGCTTCTAGATTGAAATTCAGTTTCGATTTCATTTTATTTCTAAAAAATTTTTCTTCTGTAGTGCTTACACCAAACACCAAAAAAAAAGGGTGAAAAAACCCAGGTAAAAATAAGTTGCTGACAAGCAAGGCAGAGATTCAAATACCCTACAGTGCAGTACAGTGGGACTTTTTGGAAGAAAAAAATGCGCTACAGTGGCAGTAATTAATTATAAGCTTTGGATTACAAGCTTGTTTCTTCCACTATCACATGTTGGATTTGTTATTTTAACAACCAGAACACAATATCCGTCCGGTTAAAATGACGGCTAAAGATTGGTCAGTTTTAGATACACAAAGTCCTAGTACGGTAGTCATGTAGGCTTTATTAAACATGAGCGTTCCCTGAGAAATCTTCTAAACAAAGAAACTCTGTGAACAAATAAATATTCTCATGAAAATTTTTCAAAATTTTGTCAATCAATAAAAAAAATTAACCACACTTCACAAGGGGTTGGTAGAGAAGAAAAGTTCGCTAATCCACTTATCTTGTGTGAGTTAATTCTATACATGAGTGGTGGTATCTAAAGTGTTAATTTCGACTGCGAACAAACAGATTTTCGCGCGTGAAACTTTTCTATGGCAATTTTTTATTTGTGTGAAGAAGATAAATTCGAATTTGAAAATCCAAGACGCAATCACAATTATTTTAGCAAGCGCCACATTTAGCCCGTTAACAGAGCCAAAATTCTTCTCTTAACAGAGCAAATTTCTGGCGCTTAACAGGAGCCTGTTAGAGGTTTAACACTATCCATCTGAAGAAGCGTCACTTGCAGTAGGAGTTAATTTTACGCATATACCTAGGTCTAGAATACTATATCATACTCGAAGGAAGCGTTCCAGGCCTTTAATAAATCGCGAAATAGTCCCGCATGAAAGTCATATGCTATTGTGAAAATTGGATTTGAAAACTATCAATTTTTTTATTGAAATTCTCTAGAGATCAATGGCCAATTTTGGAATGATATAAGGAAATTGTCCACATACAGACTATATGCTACATGATTAGTCCAGAGTGTCCTCTTTTCCAACGGTGGGTAGTGGATAGGGCTGGAATAATTTTGTGAGTCGAGATATTCAATTTAAAAAATCGATTTTCGACAAAATCGTATGAAATCGTTCTCTAGAACATCACGTGGCATTTTTGGAAGGATATTAAGAAATAGTACACCATTACAGACTATATGCTTAACATGATAGCTCCAGAGTGCCTCTTTCCAACGGGTTGGTGAGGTTGGGATAGCTGGAAGTAATTCCGTCCTCCATCCAACACCACCGTCCTTTCATTTCAACACTATTGTTTGACAAATAATAGATGCATCGATGAAATAATAATGATCATAATGAGAATTAAACTTCATGTCAATAGTCTTGTTTTCACTGTTAAACACTTAACAGTACTCTGTTAAGAGTAAATTTTGTTCTGTTAAGAGCAAATTTTGCTCTGTTAAAACCAAATGTGGCGTTGCTAAAATTTATGGATTGCGTCTTGGATTTTCAAATTCGAATTTAACTTCACACACATCAATTTTTTATTACTCTTATAGCTTTTGCCAGAAATCTGCTGAGGGAGGAAGTCGCCTAAGGAATATATTTTCGTATTTTGTTTTGTTGGAGATGTCTGACCTGGGGTATAACCTGGGGTTTTATTACCTCAGAGCCTACGGTTATTGGTACAATATCTTCTATAATTTCCAAATGAGCGTCGTCAACGTATCGCAGTAAGAGAGAGAGCAGTATTGTCTTCTTGACTTCAGACCTTTTGAGATCATTGATGATGCGAAGGAATCAGCGTAGCATAGACTTGAAAATTGTGGTCCATTTATGCTTACCAAGTACCAGGAAGGGAGCTGTCGTTCTTGATTTCCAGCATTTTCCTTAAATTGATCAAGACAATAGACTTGGAGAAGAGGCTTTATAGGGATAGAGTTTGAGGAGAACGTTAAAGCACCTCATCATGATTAATAATGACAGTGGAATAAATATTTCAAACCAAATAAGGTTGCTTGAGCTTTCCAGCCTCGCCAGCTCGTTGTTCCTGTGCTTGACTCTCTAATCCTTAGGCGCTTTTATAACTTTACAAGAGCAGGGGACGTTAGCTTTGAAACCCCAAATTTGAAGATTTAAACAGAAAATTAATTTTTTTTCTGTGTGTACTGGCAATCAATTTCGGAGCTGTACTGCTTCTCGTGTTCCCTTTTATGTTTCGTATTTTTTATTTTTTTTGTATTTCTTTTTGATCATTTTGTATTGCACATTTATTTCGAACAATTTTTTTTTATCAATGAATCATTAATAAATTGAAATGACTTACCTCAATACATACACATACGTGCATACTTTAGCGTACGATGATGTATTTAGTTTAACTACTGCGAAACTGGAATTTGTTTTAAACTAAAGGAACAAAAAAAAATTGTTTTAACAGAGATGCCAGATTATTGAACAGGACCTCTCATACACATGAAGCTCTCAATAATATTAGACAGAGGGTAATACTCTTCATAATCACCCATTAGGTCCCGATACATTTTATGGACTGTGAGAACTTTATGCAGCTGCTGTTAACGCAATTCTCTATCATTTCTCCATATGGGGGAATGAACTGAAATTTTTGTTTATAAATCTGCCATCACATCACTTATGTGCATACCTTTTAAAGTCGGTCACAGTGAACTTGATCCAGATCTACTTTTGTTTATTAAAAACGAAATTTTAAAAACAAAAAAGGGGGAACGAAAAACATAACTCTTTTACACCGAATATCCAACCTGTCGAGTGCTTTATATGTAATTGGCCATGGGTAGTTGTGGTTTGATTTTGTAACAAGATGTGATGTTTGCCATGTGGCAAAGAACTTATTTTATATCGTCTTAGACCACACCAAAACGCTGTACGGCTCGACCATAATAGTCCTGCAAATTGTTATGGATTGGTTTCCGTTAAACAATCGTCCAACATCCGTACGTCGTAAGGCAATGTGGTGGATTGGTTCCGTAAACGATTGACCAACACCGTACGTCGTCGTAATGTGCTGGATTGCCTTCATAAACGATCAACTAACACCCGTACGTCGTCGTAACGAGCTGGATTGCCTTCATAAACGATCAACCCACACCCGTACGTCGTCGCAATGTGCAGGATTGCTTTCGTAAAGGATCAACTAACACCCGTACGTTGTCGTAATATGCTGGATTGCCTTCATAAACGATCAACCAACACCCAAAAGTCGTCGCAATATGCTGGATTGCCTTCGTAAACGATCGATCAACACCCATAAATTGTCGCAATGTGCTGGATTGCCTTCGTAAACGATCAACCAACCACCCTGCACGTCGACGAAAAGCAAAATCTGTCGAAAACATCTCCAATATTTGTGAGAGATTGTTGGCACAAGAGTCCAAGACAGTTGACTTACGTCGTTCGTAAGAACTCAGCTTAGAGCAGACTCTAGTTTGGAGAATTTTGCATCATGACTTAAGCCTGCATCAGTACAAAATTCATTTGACTCAGGAATACTCGTAAATGAGCACCATGCCTATCCTTTGAATGGACTCTGACCCTCATTTTTACCAAAAGATCATCTCCAAGAGGCAATCATTATTTGGATGAATGGTTTAAATTGGGGAAGATAAGAGAGAGAAATTATCTTTTGACCCGATTTGGATAATATGGCCACTAGCGCCATGTGGCTGCAATAGGATGGATTCTGAACAGGGAAATGTTTAAATTGAGGATGATAAGCGAGAGATGAGAGAAAGACGAAATTCATTTTTTTTGACCTGATTTGGCATGATCTGGCCACCAGCCGACATTTGGTTCCAAACAGAGTGGATGCCACATTTAGTACTCTGAACGAGTTAAATTAATCTTAACCTGGGCAAACCGATATCATATACGATTTAGGTTTGAAACCAAAAGCTTACTTGAGCACGCATAGCGGCCCGTTGTGATGCCACAGGCGAAACGCAGTCTTCATACTGACCAAGTTCTTTCTAAACTACTGGAGAAGAAAGTGGTCGCGCAAGGGCTGCTTATCAAATGCGATTTGACACGGTTAAGACTTTTGCCTCTCGGGTTTTCTTAAGTCGTAGGTATATGCGAATAAGCCACAAACTATAGTGGACCTCAAACCCAACATAACCCAAGCCTCGGCTATTTGTCACAACCTGAATTTATGAAAACATTCTAAACGCTTCGCTATCGTGCTCATGATCTACATATGCTTACATTAAGCAACACGAGGTGCTCCTCAGACTTTTCAATGCAGTATGGGATGCCTTTTTCAATGGACTTT
>QOCX01002475.1:6871-22102 GCA_005959815.1 Sarcophaga bullata | reverse complement strand
CATGTTTATTATTGTTGTATGTATGAATTTGAAGTTAATAAAAAAAACTTTGTCATCACGGATAATAGAGGTAATCACGGTTAATCGAAGCAAACAATTTGAAAACGTTGCAAACAAAAAACAATGGACTGATCTTTGGCCATCACGGTTAAACGGGGTTACCAGTTAACCGCATTACGGATAATCGAGGTGGTGACCGAATCATGGATAATCAGGCCCGACTGTCATTTTTCGAATTTGTTTGAGTAGTATTTGTCTTTGTCGAATTGTGTTTTATTTTGATATTATCTGAACTTAGGCCATTGTGCAACAGCTACTCTACAATAAAAACTTGTTTTTAAATATGAAAACAACTAATATTTCTATAAAACTAACTTTATTTGAATGTATTTTTAGTATTTAATATTTTTCTATTTATTTTATTGTATAGAATTCTATTTTTTTTTTTTTTTTTTTTTTTTTTTTTTTTTTTTTTTTTTTTTCTTAATACATAAACAGACTTATTATTCTATTAAATAAAATACAGGTAAGTTCTTGACCATCTGCTGCATTATCTACACATACATTTGGCATATATCAAAAAATACAAATAATGAGGTGATATTCCATTCCACTACAAAGGAAATTTAGCACTAGAGAAGACCCCATTTGCTTCGCTGCCTATACCTTAAACTTATTGTATTGTCTTGTATCACTGCGACAGATTTGAAAGATAATTTTGTTTTCTTTTTGTTTTTAAATTTGAAATGCAAGTTTTAATTAATTATTGATTAAAAAAAAAAAATAAAAAATAAACATGAAAAAATTTCATAAAAATTTGTCGTTCGGAGTTTGACTTTAAGCTCAGTATAAAATTAATCCCACAACATAAGTGATATGAGAAGCTAGGTCGTAATCTTAACTGAAGTGCCGTTAAGGACCAGTTATGTGTGTATGTATGTATGTAATAATGTAATAATCGTCGATGTGAGGAGTTTCAAAACTTTGTCTTTCGAGTAGACTTTAAACTCTAGGTCCGCGCATTCATGTAGAAAATGAAACACTCACAACCATATGTGATATGAGAGCGTAGTCGTTAATCTTAACTGAAGTGCCGTAAGGACCAATTATGTATGTTTTGTATGTATGTAATATGTAATGATCGTAGATGTGAGGAGTTTCAATGATACCCACACTGTCTGATTGGAATAGAAAGAATTTTCACAAATAAAATTATGCCATGTACAGCCTTCAAACAAACAAACATACGTTTTCAAATATACAAGAAAACAACAATGATAACAACATTTAACAAAAATGTATTGCAGTTTATTTATATATATTTGTTTTTTTGTTGTTTTCAACATAAATTCCCAAAATACGAAATAAATTCTGAAAATTGTGTATGATTTCCTGAGTTCATATTTTATTTTCTGTTTCTATTATTTTTCTTTATTTTTTATAACTTTTTACATTTTTTTTTATATTTTTCCAGCATTTGTTTCTCTTTTGCCAGATCGTTTTTGGCTTTATGAATATGGTCTGGTATCTGGTGCTGTAGTTCACAGGCATATTCATTCACTACCAGTGTAATGTGTGAATGCCAATTTCTTCTACACGAATAGCATTTAAATTTAAAAATATAAATTTTTTTTTATTTCTAATAAATTTTTAGGGTTTTTCTTCTTATAGTATGTGGTTTAAGAAAACTATGATGGACTATAAAGAGAGATTTTCTTTTAAGTAACATAATATCAACAACTGGAACTTCATATTGCATGAGAAGGAGTAAGATTTAGGGTTGCTCTTACAATATTATTCCAATCGTTACGATGTTTGTTTAAGGGTTTCATCCTATTCCTAAATATGTTTACCTATTCCTCAGAATTGCGTTATCAGCAAAGAAGCGAACAGCAGGCCTCCTATTAGAGGTTTGTCTACATATGTCATTGGTCAGTTTGTGTAGCACATGCCCTATCCATCTCAATTTTCTATTACGAATTACTATGGCAGTTGCTGTAGTCTAGTAGGTAGGTTGAAGTAGTAGCTTTGATATCAAAAGCTTACTTATGCACGCATTACGGCCTGATGTGACGCCACAAGTAAATGCATTATCTGTACTGATCGAGTTCCACCAAACCATGGAAGAAGTCTAGAAGGTAGTGTGTCGGCTCTGACATCTTCGACAAAACGAAATAAAAAATAATATTTCTTCTGCGACTTCCTACCAACCGATTTCTGGCAAAAACTCTGAGAGGAAATAAAAATTGTCATGAAAAGTTTGTCAACAATCTGTCATTCGGAGTCGACTTTAAACTGTAGGTCCCGGCACTCATGTTAATTTTTGTACAAAAGTGGTGTGGGAAGTTAGGTCGTAATCCTAACTGAAGGGTTTAACCAAAACGTATGTATGTATATAATGGTTGTAAAAAGTTTATGCTCTTTAGAATATTGTTTTTAAACCCTTTATTTGAAATTATGGAAATAAATTAATTGCGTTTAAAAATTATCCACCTGTAACACCCACATTCCATATATGCATTATGAACTTTAGTTGAACGCCTAAATAAATACCGCAAATACTTTGTGGTTTGTTCAACAACAGTTGTAATACACAGCAATAATAAGAACAATACTTAGTTAAATACTTGAAAATAAATCCTTCAATAATAAAAATCTTGTCTTTCATTCTACGCGTACCATTATATGCTTGCAATTAAAACTACCATATGCTATAAACAACAAGTCCTGTTTTTCTTCTCTTTCAAAAAAAAAATAAATTCTCATTTATATTCTGAAATATTGCTTTTCGATATCGAAATTGAAAAATCGAAAAGTTAAAAAAAAAAAATAAATGAAATCCTTAAATTTATTGCCATCACATTCATCTCAAATAATAAACAGTTAATCGTGTGATAAATGCTTTTCAAAATTGTTTTTTTTTTCTTCATTCTTTCCACACTTTCCACACTTTATTTTATTGAATTGAATTGATGTCTGTCTGTTTGTCTGTCACTGCCATACAAAGTCATCAATCCATTTAATTCGCATAATTGTGAGACACAAACATTCATAAGTTTATCTATTCATCTATACAGCCTTCTATATTATACCCATCCACCTATCTATTCGTCTCCAGACATTGATGTATCCTGCCAAACTAACAATTTTCCAAACATCATGAATGATTTAACACAATTTATAGTGCCGCCAACAAGCTGATAAGACACCGAATTCTTTTGGTTTCTTTTCGTTCATTTCATTTAAGAATCCCACAAAAAGAAAATAAAAACAAAAACTACAACAACAAATACAAAACAAAACCAAAAAACAATACAGAAAAAACAAATAATTTTACGCATTTTATAGGGCATAAAACGCAAAAATGCAAAAACAACAAACCAACTGAAAATCCGGAACTATTAACCGGGTTTGTATTTTAGTTTTACGATTTAAGAAATCTCTTTTAAAGACGTATTGCGTAGACATGCGCATTATTTTCTTGAAAATTTAAGAGCAAATACAGGAGCGTTGTAAAATACGGTAAAAAGGAGTTGAATTAAGCTTTCTTTTCGTATTGGTTCAGTCAATTCTAATATTATGTGGGGTATTAAATTTTACCAAGTAAAGCTACCGTATAATGTATGCTTTAACTAGCTGTTAGGCGTACGTTAAGCACCTATCATCTTGAAATTTAAATAAAACTAAGTATTCATCGTTTATAGGACCCATGGAAGCCATTGTCTGTAGAATATAAAGTCGTGAACGTCTTGTTCGCCAAGGCCTCTGTAGATAGCTTTAATTTATCGTTGTAATTTGCAAATAATGAGGTTAAATCACATGATCTTAGTCTATAGTTCACATCAACTCCCCGTAAGAAGATAATACTCTCAAATCGCTCCTCCAGTATATCTTGGCCAACGTAGCTCTCAAATAAATAGGGGCCGATGATGAAGCCACCCCAAAACCCACATTAAACAGTAACTTTTTCATGATACACTAGAGGATCTTAAGTCTCATCTGGATTGCTATCGTCTCCAATTTGTTGTCCATTGATCCAGAAAGATGCTTTAGTACTGAAGATGATTTTCAATAAAAATTACAGTCTGCAGCCAACTGCTGCACAGAACCTTTAGTTCCTGAGTCAGCTTTGAATTTTGTTTGGGTACAAGCTTAAGTCACGACTCAAAATTCAAGAAGATGTGGTCAGCGAAAAGCCAATTATTATTCGGTATAGTTGTCACTAAGTTGGCACATCGCTGTAATTAGATTTTAGATAGTTGGTGTGCAGCCAGAAACCTTCTCTAATGCATTTCGTTCTTCGTTGAATTTTTCACACCCAAAAGTTACGGTTTTCTCTGCTTCGAATTTAACCGGACAGTGTGGACACATAAAGCCAACTGCTATCGTGTTGTTGGAAATATCCGTCAGCAGACAGGAACTTGAGAAGTAATAAACAGTAATAATCCATAACGGTCTTGCAAATCCACAATTTGACTTAAGGTATAGAGCATATATCGATTTACCGTAGTGATGCGCCTTCTCCTCTGATTTCCGTTCTAGGCGTTATACACCTGCTTACTATAAAGCCGATTGAGTGTTTCGGTGGTAAATATCGATATTACCCCGAATATAATTACAATTGTCTTTCGAATAGTAACGTGTATCCGTAGGAAGTGCAGAGCTTCTATGATCATGTAGTACTGCTGCATACAGTATGTTTTACCATTACGGCTATGTTAGTGCTGCGCAGAGTGAGACGGAGTTTAATATATTTAATGATGGCAGTCCGCTTCTTTTTTTTAACCGCCACCAGTATTTGTTACTAGCCTATGATTGCACGTTTAGTTATTTCAGTTTCAGCACTGACAATTGCCAAGTGCTGTATCGCTCAATCAATCATCAAGCTTGCATCAATCATTTACGCCAAAATACTTTATACCTCTTTAAATTATTACTTTCCTACCAGTAACGGCTTCATTTACTGCCTTCGTTCGAGCAAACTTATCCCTATCGATTCGGTTTTTTGTGCAACTAATTTGAGGCTAACTTTATACAGCAATCTTCATAATCTCGCAGCACTATGATTGTACTGCACACGCAGAATGTCCAGCTTTTGATTCACAACAAAAAATGTGTTTTGTTTTCATTAATTTTCTGGCAAACAAGAGTAAGAAGTAACCATTCATACTTCTGAAGGAAATTGTTTTATTGGAGAACAAGAAAGTATTAAGAAATGTTTACGAATCCCATTACCTCAAATCATTACTACGCTACTGATTTTGACACACAATCTTGCCTCACACCGTAAAGTCTATACTATCAGCTGTTTTGTTTTTATAGACCAAGTAAGAGCAAATCAGGACACACAGACTCAGCATCCTAATACAGTTACCAGACGTTGGCTTCATTTAAAATGGTTCAGTACTATTTTAGAGTTTCTGGGTTAAAGAGCGAAGGAAATTCTTTGTTTGGGAAAAGCTAAAAAAAAAGAAAAAAGGAAAATTAAAGCGGATTTTAAATGAAAGTGAAACAACAAAGTGAATGGCAAGTAAGACTTTCGATTTCGGAAAGTAAATAAAAAAAATATATGAACAATAATGGCAGTGAATTAAATGAGAAAATAAATTTTAATTTAAATTATTAAAACAAAAAAAACGGAATACAATTGAAAGAAAAAAAAATAATTAAAAAAAAAGAAATAATTTTATACCCGTTTTTATATGGGTCACAGAGTAATTTATAAGCAGCATATCTGTAGCAACTAAAGTTTTCGTAAATAGTTGAATTGTTGTTTTTTAGCCACGTTTTGTGTTGTTATTATTATTCTGTTTACTTTAGCAAAAAATTTAGTTGTTGTTTTTCGTTATTTTTTTTCAATGTATGTGCACACATGCTATTTTAGCGAAATCCATTACTCTAGTGTGTCTGGTGATTTATTTAGTGCGACGTAAACTAAAAATAAAAAAAAAAATAAAAACTAAAGTCAATTGATTCAGTATAGAGATAGAGAAAGAGAAAAAGATATAACAATCAAAAAAAAAAAATAATAATAATAAAAACCAACGCATACATTTGCAAACATTTCTATTGACATTGTTCTTGAACATCACGCACTTCCGCCGGAAGTCCGTAGACAACTTCAAATAAAAGTTTTTTTTGGGGTAAGTTTTCTTCCTTAACTCCCATTTTTATTATTTTTATTTCAATGTTGTTGGTTTTGTTATTTGTAGTTTATGTTATTATTATTATTGTTTGTACAGCATTGTGATAATTCCTGTTACGCTTGGCTGCATACCATAACACTGGATATGTGTGATTGTTATACATTGCCAGTAAGATTTTAGACTTTGTTTTAACCGTTTCGTGTTTAAACCGGACTGTCCAGTGTTGTGCATAAGCATGAAGGAAATCAAACATCACATCATCATCAGGAAATTGTTATGTTGGTGTGTGTGTGTGAGGTAATGGTGGACGAGTTTAAAAGTAATGACAACAAAATAAAACAAACAAAAAAAAAAAAAAATGAAAACTTTGAAATTTTTGTTTAAAGTTGTTTGAAAATGTTTTCGCACGGATTGTGTTTGTTATTATTATTATATTGTTTGTACAGCTATTGTGATAATCCTGTTACGCTTGGCTGCATACAACACTGGCAATGTGTGATTGTTATAACATTGCCAGTAAGAGTTTTAGTAACTTGTTTACGTTTCGTGTTTAGACCGACTGTCAGTGTTGTGGCATAAGCCATGAAGGAATCAAACATCACATCACAAGTCAGGAAAATTGTTATGTTGTGTGTGTGTGTGGTAAATGTGACCGAGTTTAAAAGTATGACAACAAAATAAAACAAACAAAAAAAAAAAAAAAAGAAAACTTTGAAAAATTTTTTGTTTAAAGTTGTTTGGGAAAATGTTTTCCGGCAGGTAGTACGCATTTTTTTAAGTGTAGATATTAAATTAAATTTAAATTCAAGGGTTTGAAGAAAAAGTTGAAAAAAAATTGTGAAATTTTACAGAAAACTTTTACAGGCCATGATCTTGATTAAACATAAGACGCTCTAAGTCATCTCCGACTTTCTCAAACGTCACGTTTTTTATTTTATTTTATATTTTTTGTGTGTAGCCATGTGAAGAAAGGCAATATAAAGTTTATCAAAGTGGAAATGGCTACTGACAGTAATTTTTTTTTTTTTTTTTTTTTTTTTTTTTTTTTTTTTTTGAAACAAGATGGTCAAGTATTTATATGAAACTGTTTGACCATCTTAATAATATCCACGACGTTATTTCGTTTTTCAGTAATAGTTCCAATTATTGGCAGTGTAGCTGATCTTCTGCTGGTTTGGTGGGTTCCTTCACAAAATAAGGTCATGACGTTTTACAGCATAACTTTCATGACTTATAACCAAATTATATTATCATCACGTTAAGCACCAGTTACAGATAGAATGCTCCTAACATAGTAAAAACTGGGGACATCGATATGTTTTCAATTTTGAATTTTGAAGAATTGCCGATATTAAGTCGCAGGATCTTACTCTTGTCGATGTTACTAAACAGACCTAGATTAGCTGACATCTGCTAAATTTCGTATATACTGGAAGAACAAGGTAAACAGACATTGTCAATTTAGTCTAGTTTTTCTAATCGATTATTTTTATTCCTCTTCCAATGAGGTTTGTCTACCTTGTTATCGAGTTTAGAAGGACGCTAGTTTGTAGTGCTCATAGTATATAGTATTTATTTCGTATTTCGTCGTTTTAAACGCTTTTGATTTAAACAAAGCAAGTGTGTTTGCGACATTGAACATTTTTTATTCGCTTAAAAGATCTATTGATACCCCTTTAAGGGAGTACTACATGTTAAAATGTCCGCAACGACTTCTCTATGTTGAATGTTTAATTTTCGATAAATCGGGCTGAATTTCCTTGATGCCATAATCTGGTTGTTAGCTTATTCGCGTACTTGCGAAAATCCCCATAAAAAGATGAGCATGCCTCAAATCGAATAAGTAATATGGTTTAGCTGTGCGGCATGTAACGCCATTCTGTTGAAACCGCATGTAGTTAGCGTCTAGTTCTTCCAATTCAGGCCAAGAGAAAATGGTAATAATCGGCTCATTGTGCTAGTCGTTGATAGTGATGTCTTCGCTAATGTTGTCAAAGGAATAGGGATTAATGCTGTCGCCAGTTTAAAACGGTGAGCATTGTTAACTCCCTTTGGCATTAATTATATGATCTTGGTACCAACAACATTTGCATCAACATTAGCATCGTCTTGTTGAAATATATTGAAAATGAGCTATACAACTCATGTCACATTGAATATGCTGCATGAGTCATTTGATAATATGGTTGTCTTAAGTAGAAGTAATGAAAATTGGCTACTGATATCGTGAGATCTTACACCATTAGACTTTATTGTGTAGGTGTTTCTTAAGCCCTAATAAGCCACAAACAAAAGCGGTTCTCAAAGTCAATATAAACTATGTTACCAGTCTGAGCCAGAATTATAAAATGTTCCCATACTAGCAGCAGCGGACACTTGAAAGATATTATATTCGACACATTATGACTGTAAGAGGTTTTTCAAACGAATAAAAAATTTCAATGATGTCTCACACATAACCTTATTGAAATTTTACGAAAGGAATTGCTTAAGCAAAGTTCCTATATTTAACAGAAGAAGTTCCTATAGCAGAATAAGGTCCAACAAAATCTGTCCGAACACGTGTCTTTAAGAACAGAGCAGATGGTTTGCTAAACTCGAAGGTGGTTGCTTTCAATCCAAGGCCTCCATTCTATTAACGCTGAACTTTCTTACGTGGAAAATATAGACAAATTCGTAAAGAAATTCCTTGAGAGTTTCATAATTTTAGACGATGACTCATATTTAATAATATTACTCCACAACTAGTGCCATATCTTTTGCAATTGTGAATAGGGTCATCAGCGACAGAGTTTTTAAGTTTTGATTAATCAATGGTTCATTAAGCCCATATTAATGAATATGGCAAATAGCACTGCGCCTACTATTGCCTACTATGGTAGGCAACTGTTATCTCAATAATTATCGACATTTTTATTCTCTCAAATTATCTTCCCAAAACTGACTTGCTATTCATACTTGCTTCGAACTACTTCAATGGGCCTTTGGTTGTTCTCGAACGCTATGTGGTTGGAGTTGATTCCCTCTACTTCATTTATTTTCTAGCGTTTTAGGCTAAATTTTTATTGCAAATTTTTAAACTTTATTTTTGTCAGCAACAAAGTTTCTTGTTTGTAAGAAATTACCAACAAAAAAATTTAACGAATAATATCAGCCAAAGATGAAACGCAGAAAATTAAAATGCATGACACACTTTACGTATTTCCTTTTGATTGTTGCTACCAAAACTTTTCAATAAAAATTTCAAAAAAAAAAGGTCCTGATGTTTTCCCTTTTTTGTTAACAACTCACCTTAAAAAATCTCTTCAAAGCTGCTTTCAATATTAACAATGCGTTCTTTGCCAAAAAAATTTCAAAGAAACCAGACGACATTATGCAAAAAGAAAAAGGTTTCAATTTTTTTGTTTTTAATTCTTCAATATTCTCTGTACGTGATTTTTAATTTCGTTAAAAGGAATGAAAAAGATTTTTTCTTTAAATACTTTGTTTATTAAGAATGGCCACAAAATAACAAAGCGTTAGCAGTAAATTGAACAAGAACGTGGGAAGAAATAAAAAAGTAAAATAAATCCTTAGATTGGGCAATGCCATTAATAATTTCAAATAAAATTTAAATTTTCCGCTTGAAAAATATTAAGATTCATACAAAGCAAGAAGACAACAAACAAATTCCTAAAAGGGGGTAAATTTCTATGCAAAATCTAAAGGCTTTATATAGGATTTGAACGATAACATGAAAAAGAAAATGTAAAACAGGATTTTAAAAGCGTAGTTTGAATAAATTTCAATGAAGAAATTATGCAGAAATAAAATAAAATTTTAAAATTTCAAACAAAAAAAAAATTTTCTGGGTATTGTTGTAAGAATTTCGAGGTTCTTATAACGACAACAACATAATCGTCAAAAATCAAAAATCAAAATAAAATTCCGCTTTTTCCGCTCGCTGCGTGATGACTTTCATTTCAGCCTTCTACTTTAACTCTTTCATTTTGTTGTGGTTTTTTCCGTTATGTTGGCAATTTTGTTTCTTCACACATAATACTCATGTTGAAGGGCCTCACTCGCACATACACAGCCGGATGTAAACTTGTTTGACATCACATCACTTGATGTTGTGTTTGAATGTATGATGGCAACGTAAACGTATATTTACACACACTCACGCATACCTAGCCATCCTTATGAATGACTTAACTTCTATTGACTGTGTTTAATAAAACATTCCTTTTTCTCTCATCCTTTTTTTATTTTGCTTTATTGTCGCCAACAACATATTTTTCCCCCCTTTTCGTAACATCATTTATAATAAGATGTGAACAAAGGAAAAAACTGTAAGTAAATAGAGAAGAGAGAGAGAGAGATAGATAAGAGGTGGAAGCGGGGTAGAAAGAGAAAACAGAGATATAAAATAACAAATGCCTCAAGACAATATAATACACATTACACTATTGAAATAGGAAAATTAAAGGGAAGCTGAAATAAAAACGAAGAAAGAAATAAAAACAATAACAACTATAAAACGCAAAATAATAAAAACAATACTGACACTATCTGCCCATAATAAAGAGAATAAGAAAATGGGCGGCAGAGAAAAACCCCAGCATTTGCTTCATTAAAAACTTTGCTTTGTAACCGAAAACTCCATTTAAGGTGTGGATGATGTTATGCTGTCGTCGAAGATTTGTTGAACATTCTTTGGTTGTTTCTTTTTTTTTTTTTTTATTGAAACACTAGATGCTGATATAAGGAAAAATAATGACATTAAGAAATGACCTAAATTAGTAAAGCATCATATAAAACAAGCTATTCATTGGCCATTAATAACACCAGTATGTCTCATGATTAATCATATCAGCTCCTGTATGTATTAATAATCATACCGAGTGATGGATCAGCAAATAATAGAATAATGGAAGGAAGCGTAGGAGATAGAAAAGAAAGTGTTTTCTTTGTAAACATAAAAGATTACAAGCTTAATAGCAAATAAGCCAACTGTAAGTGCATTGAATATTATGTGCATCAATTAGTTAGCGATAAGCTTTATATATGGACATGCCTCAAAGCTGAAAAAATAAACCAAAGTGATATAACTAAAAAATGTCAACTTAGGAACATGAAAGTTACGGCTGCATTTGACGGACCGAATACAGCATAAGCCTGCGATGAATGCCCTAGAGAAACAAGCTTCCAGACAATTCAAAATTACCCGGAATTAAAAACGAGCTGGCAAATAAATAAGACGAAGTAGCCAATGCAAAAATCAACCGATAATCACGTTGGATGGATAAACCAAAGAGAAGCATCGCTCCAGAGCTGTGTATGAAGAAACTATATACATCGATGAAAGATGCAGCTCAAAAGGTCTACGACAGCATGAGTAATCGCGCTGTTCCCAAGATATAAACAACTGGACAACCAGATGCTACAAAGAAATTTCGCCTAATGCAGACTGCAGGGTGTATCTAAGGTACCAGGAAAGGTAAAACACCGAAAGCGACGCCGTAGAAGAGACCGAAAGAGCTGAAGGACAAAGAGAGTGGGGCATGTCTGTAGGTGGTACCTAAGTCTCACGAAAGGACGACCGCGAAGATGTCAGCAAGGAAGACGGAAGAGCAGAAGACCATATGGACGAAGAAAAGTTCCTCCCGAACAGCGGGCAAGTCTGAAGAACGGGGAAAAAACAAATACCCTTCTCAAAGGAAAGAATACTAATTTTAACCACAATTGGCATCCTAATACGATACGCGGGAAAGATTTGCGAAAAGGGTAACGAAGCTTACATGGAGTCTCAAGAGTGCTTAAAGTAGATGTTATGCAAGGAAACCCTTGTTTCAATAGCACCCAAAAAACAAACTAAGTTAGGCAAGAGTTTATCTCTCTATCCAACCATGCAAGTCAAAATTTACCACTCCTATCTACCATGCCAATAAAATTTGCAAGGAGTGACTGTCCATCCCAGTCACATCTAGGCGATGTAAGGACACAAAGCCAACGAATGGCTGATGATAGGTACACCAAACTGGCTCTCAGTGCCAAGAGTGAAGAGTAAAGGGAGTTGCACAGAGTGGCACAGTTACCTCTCTCCCAGCGTGGCCTTGGAACACGACAATAAAGCAAACTATACAGATGCCAATACAGTTCCTTTTTTTGGTCGAAAGCTCATTTGTTGGTTTGAAATTTCAAAAAGTATTTCAAAGAAAACACCTTCTCGAACCTCCTTTCTCCAAAATGCGCTAAGTTAGTATGTTTTTACTGAATACATGTTGGAAATGAAAAGCAGGACTTATAATCCATTAAAGGTAATCGCTACTCTTTCTCTTTCTCTTATTCCTCAATTTAGTCCCCGGAAATTAACTTATGAAGGATGGATTAGTCCCTACATCTAATGACAATATACGAGAGACAAAATGCATGGATGAAGTCCCTTCGATGAATTTATTTAGAAAATAATTTTCTTTTAAAGTTTTAATTTTTAAACACAAAATTTTACAGCTTCTTGCCTTAAGTACTTTCCATTAAAGTGGCACTTCTTTGCGTAATTGAATTATAAATTTGTTTGGATGAAATTTGAACTTTTAAGGCGCATATTTGGGATGAGTAAACGTTAGCAGATAAACTTTCAGAAAATTAAATTTACGATTTTATATATCTGTTATCTCGACCTTATTTCTAATGTATCTTCTAATACATATAACTACAAAGCAATTGTAAGTTTATTCTACTTTACTTGTGCTTGGATGGAGATATTTTTTTTTGTAAATTTTTATGTTTCCTCTTATTGTTGTTAGCTGTAGTGAGATGGGCTTACATTGTTACTTGACACAAGAAGTTTAATTTCAAGTTTATTTTGTGTTTGTAGTCTATAACCTAATAGCACCGATGAATTGCTTGGCATCTTGCGGAAAATTCAAACGGACCGAAATGACTGTAAAAAAAATCCATCGGCGTAACAAATTACCTGCAGGTCTGGGTGGTCACTTACTACACAATTAAGCCTCTGTTATATTTCAACATTATCGTTAACCACCAAGAATCAAAGAAGCCATGCTTACAATAGGAAGGAACCTTCACCGTTGGTCTACGGTGCTGGAAACATTTAACAGAGTTGAAAACATTTAACAGATTTGATTTGGATTCTTTTAACTACTGATGCCACTTTTTTTATTATTCTTAAATTATTGTTATTGAAACAATCATTCATAAAAGAATTTTGTGTTCAATCATCGCCTAGACAAACATTCAATCATTTATGACTAAAGTATTATTTGTACAGTTATGGATGGCATGATAAACTCCAGTAACATCATCATATTAATTTCAGTTATTTAATATGAAAGAGAACAAAAAAAATAACTCATTTGGTCTATATATTGCCAGTCAGCACTGTAGACTTTCAATATTTTCCTCAATCAATTATTTTGTCAATAATTTCAGCAGTTTTTCAGACATAAAATGATTGAAATGAAAATATTTCATGATGATTACTTTTCTCAAAAGGAAAAATTGCAAAAAAATAAAATGAAAAACATCAAAAATTTGGTAGATAATGTCTGACATGCATTGTCTCTCACTTGAAAAGGCTAAAAGTATTGTTAAAATATAGTTTCAGTTTCTCTGCAAAAGGAAACGAAGTACTTTTGTATGACTTAAGTCAAGTATTAAATCGAACAGCAACAAAATACTAAATAATCCAGAGGTTTAAGGGTAAAAGATATTTGTATTTACCGTTTGGTAGTTGCAGGATATTGGATTTTCAATCTGGATTACAGGCTTGCCATTATTTGTGAATTTTTCTTTGATTCAATATTTAAGTGTTCTTTTCGGGGGAAGACTGAAGTCTTTAGTCCATTGCGGTAAAAACGTCAATCTATTAAAGAACTGAAGATAGGAAGTTATATTATAGCGAGCTTCAACGAATTTCTTGCATAATTTTGGAACAAGGTGAACTAATTATAAAAATGAGCAGGTCTTTTTGAAACAATGTATCTAGAGCTGATCTCTGACTGTTCAACGCAAAACACAATAAGAAACAGTGTCTAGCATAAACAAAGATAACATAGACTGAAATTTCTGCTTGCACATCTCTCTCACACTTTACCAGCATGGCTCATATCGAACCTGACCCATATGTTGAGGATCAGTACATCGAAGGACATCAGTTACTTGGTCAAGATTCTGTCACACTAAAATGGCTTATTGTCGACTGTCTTGTTGGGTAAAAAGAAGTGAATGTTTGTAGTTACATCCATACATAATTGGTCATTATAACCCTTTAGTCAGGATTACCACCTAGTTTCTCACACCACTCATGTTGTGTGTTTTAATTTTATACATCGTGGCGGGACCTGCAGCTTAAAGTCGCTTCCGAACGACAGGTTTTTTTGAGAAACTTTTCATGGCAATTTTATTAACTCTCCGAGTTCTTGCCAGAAATCTTCTAAGAGGAAGTCGCCGGAGAAACATTTTTCATATTTCGTTTTGTTGGAGATGAAGTGGCTAATCCTAAAAAAAGTACTAGAATTAATGGAAGTGGCTGATAGTTTTATAGGTTTGTCTCATTAATCTTCAGTCCCCGTATCTGCTTTGAAGTGATAAAAAATTAACATTTCCTTCGAGTATATCCTGTCATCTATCTTCTGTCATCTATCTTCTGAGATTAGTTATCATTTACCATGAAAAATCTTGTCACATCCATACAACAACGCACACAACATGGGTAATGGTGTAATGATGGAATAATGGAACTCAGCACTTTTTCTTAATGGATTGACACAAAAGTTTTGTTGTATCATTATGTACGGAATACTTCTTCATAATACAGAAATTCGATCCTGTTACATCTGAAGTTTTATTTCGAATACAAAATGAATTTAATAAGGTTCCGTACTGCGCGAGTTTAAGTTTTCCAATATCTATTACGTAAATGTCCAGCCAGTAAAATACGTAGAAGCGTTTTAATTTTGTTATGCAATGTAATATATTCAACAGATTCTATATCGTAAGCAAAAAAACACATAAAATTAAGACATTAATTATAATTGTAATGTAATATGACATATTTGCCATGTAAGGAAATCTTTTTGAC
>QOCX01002474.1:6779-20932 GCA_005959815.1 Sarcophaga bullata | reverse complement strand
TTGTTGTTAGTGTAGGTTGTTTACTTTTGTCCCTTCAGCGTTGTTGTTGTTTGCTGTTTATGTGTTTATCCCTTTTTCGTTGTATTGATGTTGTTGTTTTATTGTTTATTTGTTTATTCTTTGATGAAGTAAACAAGTAATTTATTGTTTTGTAGCTTTTGTTTAACATTAAGATGTTACACCGTTTCCACTTTCGCAACAGTATAATGGATATCAATATAATTTTGCAGCTATTTTCTTCCACTTGTAATTTTTAATCTAAATTTTAATTAGTTAATATGGAACGTTACACAAAAGAGCAATTTGTTTTTTATTAACACATTTTTCAAAACGTAACTACGAAATTTAGCACAAAATTTGATACAGAAAATTATGTAATAAATTATGCCATCAAGTTGATGGTTGAATAATTTGAAGAAACTGGATCCGTTCATGATAACAGAAACAGAATATATCAACGTAATGGTCATTCAATCGATAATATAGAAGCTGTAAGCCTTGAATAAGATTCAAAAACATCCATTCGTCATCGTTCGCATCAATTAACCATAAAATGATTCACATTATTCAACATTTTGCCTCGTGATCTCCACTTAAAGGCTTATAAAGCCCAGCTGACGCAAGAATTATTTAAAGCTAACCGCTCATAACGACGTCAATTAATTTCGTTGGCCATCGAAAAACAAAAAAAAATGAGAATTTTTTTAACAAAATAATTCTCACCGAGTAAGCCTATTTCCGCGTTTGAGGTGAAGAGAATCCGTAGTGTTTTCATACCAAAAGTTAAAACCTGATTTTAGCATTAAAAAAACAGCTGATTTTGCGTTCACACTGCAAGTTTTCTTAAATCTGGTTTTAACATTCATGACATTTATGACTTTCCAACAGCTGTTTTTGTTTAAAAAAAAATAAAAAATAAAAAAAAATTCAGGAATGATTTTAAAACTACAGTCTTCTCAATAATTCTGATGTTTGAATTTCTATTCACAACCATAATTCAACATTTTTTTTTTGTGATATCTTTTTTTTGTGACGTTATCGAAAAATACCCAAAACATTGGAACTGTTTTTCATAAAAAAAAATTAAGAAGTTTTCGAAAGTTTACTGTATATATTTTTTAGCTTTACTTTTTTTTTTGAACGCCTTATTAAGTAAAATATGGTTTACCATTGGCGAGACTATGACAATCTCTTGTAAGATATTGATCGGCCGCCACAGTCTGCCAATCTCAACTCTATGGAACTAATCTGTGGAGATTTCAAAAGGCAGTTGTGTATGGGTATGAAACTACCAGTCAGTATTATACATACATACATACATACATAATTGGTCAGTATTATACTATTGGTCAGTATTATACTATTACTAAACATATCGACATTTGCTGTCAATACTTTTTTATTTAACTTTACTTTTACTTCTTTATATACATGTGATTATAACCTAATAAAAATGATTCGTTGAATTAATAAAATATAACTTAAATTTCGAAAATATAAAATTGGTGTCAGAAGTGGGATTAAAGGAAGCAAATCACTGGAGAATATAGAGCTGTAGATTATAACGGACTCTTTAGCTGAAGCTTTACGCAGAGCAGTTATAGATGCAACACAAGCAGCATCATTAACATTCGACGAAATTAAATTAGTGTATGTTTAATTAATCATTTTGACAGCAAGAAAAATAAATATGCAGAGAGTATTAAATTTCGTAAAGTAATACAGGACAAAGATGAACCAATTGAAAATTTTGCTTTGCGCCTAAAAGAAAATGCTGCGCACTGCGAGTATAATAATTTCCTCCACCGAACGGTAACAGAGCAGCTCCTATGTGGTATGAGATCACGCTACGTATGTGATGAAATCATCAGAAAGAAACCAGAAACGTTTGCATCAGCCTACGAAATTGCGCACAATTTGGTATTTATACACTCCACGACGACAGAAAACTACCTATCAACATCAGAACAGTCTCATGAAGAGGAGATACATAGACTACATCCCTCACTGGTGGATTATAAGCGAAATACAGCTAAAGATAATACAACTTCGCATGGTACACAGATCTCGGGATGTGGTGGTAGACGTCGGAGGAATGAGTGTAAATTTAGACAAGCCAAGTGTTATCGGTGGGGAAAGGTAGGACATATTTCAAAAATGCAACGAAGTAAATCACATCGCATATTAGAATCAGAGGGAGAATTTCCAACCAACATGGTGCAAACAGTTAATAAAATTTAGATTGTTAACTTGATAAGATCAAATGAAAGAAAAATAATAACCACACTTGTAGATGGTTATGCTGCGAAGATGGAACTGGACACTTCCTCTCCAGTGTTTATAGAACAGCTATAATGAGTATAAATTCGCTACGAGAAATTAAGCCTTTTTGTAAACTGCGAGCAACAGACAGACAACTTACAAGCTATTCTGGCCATAAAGTAAATTGTATGGGTCGCCTTCCTGTGAATGTATGTATTGGAAACACCCTCTGCACGCTTAACTTATATATCGACACCCTAATGGACAGAGAGTGGATAACAAATTTCGCAAAAGAAATCGATTTTGTTAAATATTTACGACATCCAACTAGGTGAACAGTATGACAACATCCCCGGAAATGTCGTCACAACAGCAAGCGGAACTGATTCGGTTACTTGATGAATTTAAAAAAATGTTTAGCAAAGTTGCACGTAAACTAAGAGGACCACCATCGAAAATACATCTTAAGCCATATGCCACGCTGATTTTTGCAAGTGCAAAAATATAGCACTCAGAGAAGGGATTCAACAACGCATGTTGTGACAAAAGCGGTGGAGGCGTTCGCATAACTGGTAATTATAAGCCGACAGTGAATCCACGTATAATCATTGATGAACATCCAATTCCAAAAATAGAGGATCTACTCAACAGAATATGAGGTTCAACGATTTTTTGCCATCTTGATGTGACGAACGCGTACTCATCCTTGACAATAGACGACGAATTCGCACATAAACTCATGCTACACCAACTCATGGACTAATCCGGCCAACTAGGGAAGTTTACGGCGCTACTGCAGTCTGTCAGAGACGCATGGAAAGTTTTTAAAGGACGTACCAAACGTCCTATGTTTTTTTTTAATGATAACCTCCTGTATGTGGATAACTTTCAACATATGATATTAAGTCTTCGATCAATACTGATTAAAATGAAGGAAGAGGGGCTTCGTTTGAATCAAGAAAAATGTGTGTTTGCTACCCCAACGGTAGAATGTTAGGGCCATAAAATTGACCGGTATGGCATACATAAGCCCAACAAGCTTATTGAAGCTATTCAAAATGCGTCAAAGCCTACAACACCTGACTGTTCTTAGGCAAAGCTACCTATTATAATGCGTTTATACCTAACTTAGCTACATCAAGGCCACTAAAAGTTATGTTACTTCAAAAAGAATTCCAATGGAATATAAATGCGGATGAGGCATATACTAAAATTAAAGACATACTGATATCGCCACAGGTTTTAATCTCATACGATCCTATTTTTCCAATTGCTTACGCAAGCCTCACTATGACTGAAACAGACACAAGATACTCACTAATTGATAAGAAGTAGTTAGCGATCGTATGGTCTCTAAAAAAGTTTTTCAAGTATGTATATGCCAAACACTTTACATTAATCATAAGCCGTTATCACAAATTTTACACCCCGAAAAAGGTGAATCTGCGTTGTGCGTAAGTCGAATGGCAAACTACTCAGATTTCTTAAGCAACTTTACCTATAAGCCAACCAAGGCAAATGCCAATGCTGATTTTTGTTCAAGAATACCTCGAAGAGTACATAACATATGTGGTATAAATCCTAATGAGGAATAATTCGACGCATTTGACAATTTTATTATTGGTCAGGTGAACCAACTACCAATTAGAGAAGAAGCCCGGGAAACCAGAAAGTATATTACTTTGGGTAAAATCGTTCAAACCTTAGAAGCAGGTCGAAGTCTTAAAAATGCTGGATATAAGTCGCCTGAAAAAAACTACACACTCTCTGCTTGATGTTTAGTCTTCGAACATGGATTCGTAATGCCGAGTATACTGCGTGAGAAAAATCTTAAATGACATGCATGCGGCGCACCTTGGCATTGTGAAAATGAAGGGTCTGGTGTGCTCTTTTGTATACTGGTCCGGTATTGATAGTGATATTGAGAATGTGGTAAAATCCTGCAACTCGTGTGCAATACACACAAACAAACCAGCGAAATTTGGTGATCATCACTGGGAGTACCTTAGTAGACCTTGGGATCTTATTCACATTGATTACGCTGGCACCTTCTAAGGAGTAATGCTACTGATTGTAACTGACGCCTATAGCAAATGGATGGAGGTAAAAATTACAATTTCAACTACAGCAAGTGCGACAACTCAAATCTTAGATGAAATCTTCAGTGCGTACGGTGTTCTAAAAACTTTAGTGTCCGACAATGGGACCAATTGCTGAATTTTGTAACTTTTTGAAAGTAAGTGGGGTGGTATATCATAAGCAAACGGCACCGTACCACCCGGCAACTAACGGACAGATAGAAATAAGCATCCAAACCATAAAAAATGACCTTAAAGGTATGGGCTAGAATGCATGCTGGAACTGGCCAACCACCATTGGCCAACCACTATTGACAACGCAAGGTGATTCTGCGCTATCAAACCCTCAATCAACGAATAGTGCTAATGACACTTTCGTAAACGTCGAATTTGCTACAAGTACCGCAAACAGTAGAGCACCGTCCTCTATGCTACGAACAGGATCATCTGAGGGTGCGACTGTGATAGAGGCTGAAGCGGAGGATATTGAACCACAGGAACCCTAACACATAGTACCTTCTCAACTACAATCAGCAGTGAATCACATGACACAACCAATGACCCAATACTAGGCACAAGATCTTCGTCCAGACAAAGAAGACCAAGAGTGTTGTCTTCTCCTTAGACAGGAGAAAAAATATTGTGTATTTAATTTTACTTTTACCTACTTCTTTGTATACACGCGATTTTAACCAAATAAAAATTAATTTTTTGACTTAATAAAATATAATTTTAATTTCGAAAACATAAACATCCTTTTGTGAACAAACTGGAATAACATTGACCTAAAAACGGTAAAAATTCAGTGGAATGTATGCCGCGCAGTACACGCCCTTTAACTACTGCCAAAGAAGGTTATACAAGATCGTAAAAACCTTGTTTGATTTATATTTTGATAACGTTTCATTTTACAAAAAAATTTTATTTTTAATAAGCAAATCGACCAAATATAAGGATGATTGAGACTACAGTCTTGTTATTGCACTTATATTTGTTAGCACTAGTTAAACACTTAAGTGACTATATAGTGCATCGTGCATACCCAGCTCTTGAACTGCGTCGGGTTGATCTTCGTATGATATTGACATACCCATTGTACTTATAATTCACTTAGTTGTATTTAATTATTTTTAATTATTTTATTTTTAATTTCTGACGCCATGACTGCGGATAGAACTGATTCTTAGACCTGTTCCTCCCTAACTCCAATAAATTGCTGTTGCTTAGCCTCAGGTGTGAAATGTGGGGTTCATATCTCACGATGAAAATGCTCTATCAAACCCTCCACGTGGGTGTTGGCTGGTAATGGTGGTTGCTCATTGGAGTGACCATCAGCTAAGGTGGGGACCTGTATTCAGTTGGACGTATGTCCTATGGACATGGTCCTCACCATAGGTTAGAGGTTTGGGCTGGAGTAAGGTGTTACACGACCCGTACGGAGAGTCGGTCAAGCTGGGGGCCCTGAAAAAATAAAAAATATCTCAGTCACTAACGGAATATTCTGGATACCTGACGACCTCCAGGATTAACCAGCCTTACCTGGGTACTGCGGATTCCTGCCCAGTCGGATCATTACCTTATCTGCAACTCATGGGATCAAAAATTGAAGAAGAAAATAAATAAAATGAAAAAGGAAATATGAAATCCCCCGCGGAGGCCGATACCGGGACGTTTGTGCCACCCAAAAAGTCGAAGGACTTGGTTAGCCCTAAAGCAGGTCAAGAAACGGAGACTTCGCAACAGAAAAACCAGAAATCGGCCATAAGCGTTGGCCTTGACAGGTCTTGGGAGGCTGCTGAAAAAGCTGGAGCATCGTCCTCCAAACGCGGCCCTAGGAGTGCAAAGGTTGACGTGGAATCAAAACACGTTAAAGAGCGCTATTGAGCGCTATTGAGCGCTAAGCGAGTTCTGGAAAGGATGTCAAAAATCGCAACAGATAGCCGAACGCTGCGTGAAACACAATCGGAGACCTTGGCCAAAAACAAGCTTGCTGAAATAGAAAAAATGTCAGCCATGGACGCAGCTGTCAAAAGACAGCAGTCTACGGAAAGTGACGTACAAGGAGCAAAGAAACAAAGAAGCTCTCATCGTACCAGCAGTTTGTAAAGGTACTAAAAGATGGTATCGAGATGGGGGTGATCGATCAGACAGCATTACGCCATTCAACTGGAGATTTATGGAGGACTCCTTTGTCGATGTTTTCCTTGACATGATGGAGGAGAATCCGTGGCCAGTACACGTTAAATTACGTGTGCCGATAAAAGCGCCCTGGATCTCTTCTCCATCGCCATATCGAGACTGGGAGAGATCTGGACAGGCGCAAAACTAGAAATAGTGCCAAAAGACGCAATCCCAAGCAGGCCACGTACGCGCAAAATGTTAAAGATGATAAAGATGTGTAATCCAAAGCTGCCGACTCACAATTGCAAAATTACCAAATTAGAGGAGCGGCTCGGATCTCGTTGTGCTACAATAGTTGTTAATCAGGAATCCCTGGAGCACCTGGCGAATTCCCGTGGTGTTGTGGCCTTTGTATTTGGGCACATCATACTGAAAGTTTATAAAAAAGACATCCGCCTCATGGAGTCCGGGGACAATCCCCTCTTGGGGGAACCGTCACTGGACGAACACATGGGTGACATAGATGAAGACGCAAGGGTTGAAGACGACCTTCCGGCAACCTTGATACAAAGCCATACCCGATCCAGAGCTAGTTCCTTATCTTCCACTGAATCAGATATGGCTTCTGTCTTTGGGATGCTGTTAAGGGAATCAGAACTCCTGGTAAAAGCTAATCAGGAGGATGATGGCCTAGATGTTACGATAGTGGGGAGGAAGGTGGATGAATAATAATGACAAACAGATGGAAAAACTTCGCCCTAATCCAAGAACCATGGTCTATGGCCAATAAGGTTTGTGGATTAGGGCACAAAGACTACAGATTGGTTCATGCCAAATATGAAGGAGCCCAGATCCTATATACTTATTAAAAATAGCTTAATGGCATATTTGATTCGCTCTTTTAATAATGAAGATCTAACAACTGTGACAACGGAGATTGACAGTATGCAGAACTGGATCTCCTCGAGCTATACGGTACACGATCTTGCCGGTCACCCACCACCAGATCGACTGAGAAGATTGGAGAAGAGCAAAAGTTGGCCTACTAAGAGGTAGCGATGTCAACTCTCATCATAGTATATAAGGAAGCACGAACGTCAACCAACGGAGTCAGTCACTCTTTGAATTTATTATTTTTAACAATCTTAGAGCATGTAATGCCGGCAACATGCCCACCTTTGTTACTAGAAACAGAAAAGAGGTATTGGATATAACTCTTGCCTCAAATAATATTTATGAATACATTAGAATCTGGAGAGTATTCGAGGAGCACTCCTTCTCTGATCATAGATTTATTGGATTGTCTTGTGATAGGGAGAATAATGACAAAGGGTCTCGGGAGTTGAGGTACGGAGTCCGAGAAGTGGACCGACAAGGGAATATATCCTGAATATATCTGCGAAGGTAGTCAAATGAGCGATAGTTAGATTTAAATCGTTTAAATCTCCGGGAGCGGACGGAATATATGGATCTACGGAAAACCCTCAATGGGGGTCTCTTATCAGATGGATAAGAATACACTCTGGCTGCCTTCCTGGACATCGAAGGGGCTTTCAATAACGTGCAGCTAAGCGCTATTACTGGTGTACTGACAAGATTGGGTATACGGGACACAATATTTGGACTGGATATCTAAACTACTGAGTGAAAGAACAATCTGTCCGACGCTAGGGGTTCGCAGATCACTAGAAAGATACGAAGGGGAACTCCACAAGGTGGGGTGTTTTCCCCCTCCTATGGAATCTTGTGATTAACGAACTGCTAGTGATATTAGAGCATGTTGGTTGTGGGGCTATTGCTTATGCAGTCGACGTGGTTCTTAAAATATCGGGCAGATTTGCTGATTCTGCTAGAAATAGGATGAAACTGGCTCTAAAGAAGGTTGGCGAGTGGGCATCTGGTCGCGGCTTGGGTGTCAATCCCGGGAAAACTCTGGTGGTACCCTTCACTAGGAGGTATAAGCCAACGCCGATTCGTTCACTGAGGATGAATGGGACACAAAAAAATCAATTTCGAAAAAAGTGTGAGTTTGAGCCTTTCTGCATGAGACCAACGATATGTATTTAGAATAAATATTTAATTTCTATGCAGAGTAACAATGTTTTAAATGCAAAAGCTAATATTTCAAATGCCAAAGTGTAAGTGACTTTACAAATTAATTTTATTTTTAAAGAAAATTCAAATTTTATCTGTATCTACAAATCTATTATCTACCTATAAATTATCTATACGGTAAAGATACGTATAAATAGTGTTGGTAAACGCATGTTCGCAATTCAATTGTATAAAGTTTGAAATTTATTTGTAAATTTATCTTAATTAAATAGTTAAAAAATTCAATATTATTAAAAAAAGATTAATGTCCAATTAACGTCCGGGTCGACGTTACTGAAAGCACCCTCAATGTCCAGAAAAATAGCCAGAGTGTTTCCTTTAACGTGCAGGGACTTCTGCACCCGAGATATGGGAGAGTGGAGTGCAGTCTCCACTGATTTACCCCTGGTGTAGGCATGTTGGGATGAGGATAGAAGTCTTCAGAAGAAAGAAGCAAAAACTGATCGGTCTGCAGTTATTTGCCTTGGAGTGGGTCGGTTTCCCAGCTTTGGGAATAAAAATTAGCTTAGATATTTCCCAGCTCCAAGGGATATAAAATAAGCTAAAACTAGCGTTGTAGATGGCAAGCAGCCAGGGAAGAATAATTTCTTCCCCATTTTGGATGTCACCCGGAATGATACCATCCGGTCCCGGGACTTGAAAGGTTTAAAGGATCTGAGAGCCCATTGTATCTGACTTGGGGTAAGAATTAGAGGGGAATGATTCCCAGAAGTTGGTTCCGTAATCTGATAGAGAGCTAGACTTTCAAGAGTAACATTCCCCGGAAAGTGAGTAGCGAGGAGAAGTCCAAGCGTCTCTGAACTGGTCTCAGTCCAGCTGCCATCAGGCCATTGGAAGCATTGGGGAGACCTATGTGTGGAACTTAGTATTTTTCGAAGCCGGCTATTTTCAGTAGATGATTCCACACTCGCTCTGCAGTTCCTCTACGAAGCCCCCTTCGTCCGCCTTACGGCGTATTTAAGTTCAATCTTTTTAGCCTTGCAAAGTGCCCAATTACCCGTGGACTTTAGCGAGGGCGGTTTGGGCTTGACCCTGTGGGTGGAGGGATTTACGAAAGATACGTTCACTGACTTCAGTGCCGCGATCAGTGTGTCCGCAGCCTTTTCCATATCGAGGTGGGTGGCGATGGTCAGGAGGGTCACCGGTAGGCAGTCCCGTAATCTCACCTAAAAATGGTCCAATTAGACTTTTTCCTATTGACCGGAAGGGTCTCCCTATGCGAATGCTCTGCAATGTCAATGTTAAAGGTAATGTATCTATGGTCCGAAAAGGAGCATTCCCCAGATGCATACCAATCTCTAATATAGTGAGAGAAGTCTGAGCTGATCAAGGTGATGTCCAACACTTCCCTTCTGTTCGCAGTAAGAAAAGTTGGTTCGCCACCCCGATTGGCTATAGCTAACTTATTATTAATAATAAAGTAAAGAAGGCACTCGCCACGTTCGTTGATATCGGAACTTTCCATACCGTATGGTGGTAGTTGGCGTCCGTTCCGATAATTACCGGAATCCCACATAGTTGCGCGTCTGCCACCAGTCGTCCAATGGGTTCTTGAGGGGGACAGAGCCCATGGTCGTGCACAAAATAGGATGTTGAGATCCAGATGGCCCTCGATTTTAATTCGAGGACCATAGTGACGGTGTCTCTGTCGCTATACCTCTACGGTGCGATAGCAGCTGACGTCAACGACTCAGGGTTCTTGGACTAGTACGAGCCCATCTTTCGTTGCTAGGCGGAGGAGTAGAGCGGCGGAAGCAGTTTTAGAGTCCTGGAGATTAATTTATAGGACTCTTAGCATCGGCATGAGAATCTATCATACACATCGGCATCCTATTCGTCCGATAACGAAGAGGTTACACACGCTTCAATGTTGTCGAAAAATTCTAAAACAAATTCCAAGTTGGATAGTTTTCCTGCCGAGATGCTCCGTGTCGAGGAGTGACTGCATACACTCTTGCATTCTACATCCTCAACGATCGGGTCCGAGCCATGAGGCTCCAAAATGAGGCACCGGCTATAGCTGGTGCTAAGGGTTTTTGTTGTTTGTTGTTATTGCAGGGAGGCCACGCGAGGCACCAGCCCTTATGGGGACAGGTGCCCAGAGCCATACCGGGTACTAATAAGGAGTCCTTGCAAAACCTCAGTCTATTACCAAGACCGACTGAAGCATGGGCTGAATTTGTTGACTTGGATAACAAGTTATGGAATCTAGGGGACCTCGAGCAAAATTCAAGCACTGACGTTCAAATATATCTCATTAATGGAACGTGAGCTTAAAAACCAAAACTAAGCGTCAGACCACAAAGGACTCCTTCAGCCCAGAAGCAAATCACCATCAAGTGGAAATTGTGGGCACGATGGTCTTATCAGCCGTTCTCTTGGCAACTTTCCCGACAACTAGAAGATATTCAACTAGAACCAGGTCAAGCAGAATGACATAAAAAGACCACAATCTCCCAGCTATGCCAACAATTAGAAGATCTTAATGATGAGGTGTTGGACAAATATCCTGATCTAGACCGAGTTCGTTACGATTCAAAGAGATATGTTCGCCTCCAGCAGAATGCGCAGTCAGCGATCATCCAGCTCGCAAGTGCCAACAAAAAATTATCCCATTCTCCAAAAAAGCATTGAGGAAGTAAAATATATTTCCCTTGTCATTTTCAGACTTATTTAAAAGAATTGTCAGTGCACAGCAGATGTCTGATGTTCATAAAATGTGGTATTTTAAGACTAACGTGATTGTCGAAGCAGCAAATCTCATCAACCATCTTGCTATAACTGAAGAAAATTATAAAGCGCCATGGCGATTGCTAGAGAACCGCTACAGCAACAAACGTGTTATGGTGGCTACGGCAATTCAAAAGCTATCTGGAGCTTCCACATTGAGTAGCATTAAGCGGTTGCACGATACAACAAAGAATTGCATGGCAGCTCTCTCCAATATGTCAGTCAAAAAACTAGACAAAACAGTTCATACTCAATATGAATAATCTCTAACCCCAAGGAGTTACAATCGATCAACCAAAAACTTGCGCACTTGTAACAAACACATGAGCTCGCCCGATGCTTCATCCGTTATATCGCTTCGAGGACTTCATGCTACTCAGCCCTACAAAGCGGCCCAACCTTGTGCAGAAACAGAAATTATGTATCAACTGTTTCAATAGTAACCACTCAGCCAAAAGATGTACCATTTTAATCCGCTGCCAAAAATGTGGTAAAAAGCACTACACCTTAGTTCATTTGGAACAAACGTCACAAATGCGCACAAAACAAAGTACATCCAACAAATTAACTTTTTAACCAAAGAAGACCCCAAAACTTCAGCGGAACATGTAGCATCCCTTGTTACCACCCCAATCTTAGGAGGTGAAGATATAGCAGTTAGTTAGGCACACAAAAAATCCTATATTCTGTTAGAAACAGCGTTGTTAAAGGTTGAGGCTATTGGTTTGGAAACCGGATGCAAAGCAATTCTGGACTCAGGATCACAAATCAACCGAACGATTAGTGGCACGGTTAGGACTCCCAGCAAGGGGTACATCTATATCGGTCAGTGGTATTGGAAAAAACCGAACTAAGGTTCAACACCGAGTCAACATTTATTCAATCCCGAATCAACAAATTTTCGCTATTTTTGGATATCGCTATTAAAAGATTCTGGAAATTGGAGGAGATGGAAAACACACAACAACAATTGTCACCTTATGATGCACAATGTGAAGCACACTTCAATCAACATATCACACGTGACAAAGACGGAAGATTCGTCGTACGACTTCCATTCTGAGCTGAAACATCTGCCCTAGGAGGCTCACACAGCATCGCGTTCAACTGATTTCTCTTCTTGGAATGCAGACTATCAAAAGATCCGTCATTGAAAGAACTTACTTACTTACTTAATTGGCCATAACAACCCGATTAACAGATTTCGGTCTGCCGCAACACATCCTTCCAGGCGCCTCTGCTTCTTGCGCGCCTACGCCAGTTGGTCACACCAATCTATGACAGGGCTTCCTCGATTTGGTCCTTCCAACGGATACAAGGTCGTCCTCTTCGCCGACATCCGCAGATCCCCGCATCAAATACCCGTCTCTCCGGAGCCTCCTCCTCCATTCGAACGACATGGCCGAGCCAGCGCAGCCGCTGGATATTAATACGCTGCAGTCTATGTCGTTGAGGAGCTCATACAGCTCACTGTTGTATCGGTTGCGGAAATCCTCGCCAACTCGCACTGGACCGAATATCTTACGTAGGACTTTTCTCTCTCTCTGCTCTCAAGGCTGCTGCAGCAGTGCTTAATAAGGTCCATTCCTCTGCGGCACAAAGAAGTACGGGTAGGATGAGCGTCTTGTAGAGTATTAGTTTCGTCGCACGAGAGAGTCTCTGTTACTCATTGCCTATTGAGACAATAGTGGCACCTGTTGGCAAGAGTGATTCGCGCTGATCTCTAGACTACATCATTTTTGGTGGTAAGCGTAGCCATATAGATGAATTCTTTGACTACATCAAAAGTATAGTTATCGGCCGTAAACTGAGAATCAGTACGCCGCACTTCTCTACTTGTCGATAACAAATACTTTGTTTTGCCCTCATTTACTATCAGTTCCATCTTCGTAGACTCCCTTTCAATAGCGCTAAAGGCAGCAGTAACATCTCGCTTGGTACCCTATGATGTCAATGTCGTCAGCGTACGCAAGCAACTGGACACTTTTATGGAAGATAGCGCCATTGCGTTGCACTCGCGCCTTTCGCAAAACACTCTCCATGACGAAGTTGTAGAAGTCGCAAGATATGGGATCGCCTTGTCTGAAACCTCGCACGGTATCAAAAGTTTCGGAGAGGTCCATTCCCACTTTGACGGAGCTGCAGGAATTGCTCAACGTCATTCTACATAGCCTTATCAGCTTCGCAGGTATACCAAGCTCAGACATTGCGGCAAAAACACGATCCCTTAAGGGGCTATCGAAGGCTGCCTTATAGTCGACAAAAAGATGGTGTGTGTCAACTTGTTTTTCGTGGGTCTTTTCCAGGATTTGGCGTAGTGTGAAGATCTAGTCAATGGTGGATTTGCCAGGTCTGAAGCCGCACTGATAAGGTTCAATCAGTGTTTTGACGAGTGGCTTCAGTCGTTCACACAATACGCCTGTAAGAACCTATATGCGATAGGGAGAAGACGTATACCCTGTAGTTGGCGCATAACGCAGGGTCTCCCTTTTTCAGGACAGGACGACAGAGGACACTGAGGTGCCAATCGTTGGGCATACTTTCCTCTAGCCATATTTTGTAAATAAGCTGATTCATGCGCCCTACCAACTCATTACAACCGGTCTTAAACAATTCAGCGGGGAGGCCATCGGGACCTGCCGCTTTATTGTTTTAAAGACGCATAATCGTGACTTTGACCTCTTTATGGCTAGGCGGCGAAATATCCACGCTGTCATCGTCAATCGGGTACGGAACATCATCTCTAAAGGCGGTATTGGTATCGTCATCGCCTTGTAGCAAAGTAGAGAAGTGTTTCCTCCACAACCTCAGCGCCCCCTGCGGATCTGTAACCAGGTTTCCATTCTC
>QOCX01002473.1:9932-21412 GCA_005959815.1 Sarcophaga bullata | reverse complement strand
ATAAATATGTATGTGTGCACATATGTAAAGTATGTTTGTGTGCGTGTGAGTGTGTGTATAGCAACAATAAAATATTTTTCCCAATGCGTTCGTTGTTCATTTGAAAATTTAACTGTTTGTTCGAGATGTCAGGGTAATATTTCAACAATTCTCAGATACAATACAGACCAATAAATAGGAATTCGAATATTTTTTTTTTTTTTGAAACCAGGCGTCGTCACTACGAGGGTAGCAGGGAAATTATGTGTAAGTTTTGTTTCTTGCAATAACATATGCAAGTCTTAGCTATACGCTTTCTTTGCTTAAACTTGAATCTTAAATCAATTTCTACGCATGTAGAACGTGTGAGTCGGTAAGCGCAATTGTCTGTAGCAGTAGGTACGCAGTACTTAGTAGACAACCTGAAAAAGAATATAATCCGAAATGGTAAAATAAGAAAAGGTTGTCGCTTTCTTTGCTTGTCTTTTAAATTTTTTTTCCTCAAATATTTTTACTCTTCACTATGTATTCTCTTTTAAAAACTTAACCCTTTAGGCGTCGCAATCTGACCATGCACCGCCTTCTATCATTCGCGAAAACGCAAGTGAACACATAAATGAGTAACGTGAGTGTGTATAGGGTATCAGCCGCTATTGATCAATAAGTTACTGCCGTATTTACACGACGTCAGCTGCTGTGCCAAGCAAGGCATTCTAATTTACCAGAGCGAAATATTTTTGTCGTCTGTGTTTACTGGTTTGGATCACGTCATACTTATGACCTACAAAAAAAACTTTGTGGTACTTTGTGGAACTTTTTTGTTGCAAATCTTTATTGTAAGTTGTTGCATGTTACCTTGACTGGATCCAAAACCCTTGGGGTCAATCCAATGCATTCATTTACAAGGCCAATGATTTTTTCCGAGTAAATATTCGTAATTTTTCCGCCTGTCGTATTATTGTGAACTAAGAAATCTTAGGCTGCTACTAGACAACTTCAGCCACTCACTTGGAAAATGCGCTACTGATTTCCTACAAATGTCGTGTTTATTGTTCCTACAGCGAGGATTTTTGCTGTTAATACCAGTATTATATGCATATTTACCTAGAGTCTAGTGCCCAGTCTATAGACTGTCACAGTTTTGGAGATACATTTTCTCTTTGGCTTATCGAACTGCGGCCAGCCTAGTTTTTCTAGTGTTAGACTTACTTTACTTCAGGACGAGAGTTAATTACAAGTTGGAATCTCACCCAGTTGCAGTTGCAATTCATTAGGTTTGGCACATCATTGCCTTACATTTCCTCGTAAAGAGGCCGCTTTGATCCAATCAGTTACTTAACTTTCATAGTTTCGGGATGACATGTTGTATACGGACACTGTTTGGGCATCAGTAACATGAAGCAGTTTTATTTGGTAAACTTCATTAGGTCGATCGTAGTCCAGTAGTGTATTGGTATTCGTATTTACGCAACATCTGCCGCTGTTATGTACCAAGTGACTGTCATAAATGCACGACACCGCTCTCAAATGGGTTAAGAATACTCTTTTTTTACAATTGCTTGTCTGCTTAATCGGTTATTATCCCCAGTATTTCTTACAACAAAAAACAGGAATATTTTTCAAGTAGACCCCCCCCATTCCAAATAAGAAAAAAAAAAACAATTTCAAGCAAAAAAACTCGAGACGAAAAATCTTGCTTTCCAGTGAATTCCAATGATGCCAAACGGCACCAATTAGGAATTTATGTGCAAACAATTGAGCGACAGAGTGAAAGGGAAAGAGATCAATAACTTCAATAATCTAAGCAACAACAATAATAACAAAATATAATTAAAATTTCTTACGCGTATTACAATACGATACAACAATCACGCGCAATCTGTGTCAATTACTTTTCATTAGCCTGGCCAGTATAAGTAGCCCGCCTGGCCATTCAAATTCTATTGAGAATGAGACAAGATGCTGTGTTCCAGCCAGCTGGTTGGCATTGCCAAAAAAAAGTTAATTTCGTTTCGGTTTTCCTCTCTTCTATTGTTCTGGATTCTGTCTAATTGGCAATGTTGCCCTTGCCCTTCTTTCATAATGAGGATTTAATTTAGGCCGTCTTAAGTAGTTGAAGTGTTGTTTGTTGTTTTGTTGTCTTTCATTTGGAAAAACTTTCAAGCGTTTCTAGTTATTATTCAATCCGATTGATGGAATTTGTATTCATTATTATAGAGAGGATGAAAACATTATTTCATTAAGTCCTTTACAAGGATATTCAATTCAATTCAATTCAATTTCATTAACATTCGCGAATTCATTGTGTCTGGAAAAAAGGAAAAATTTGCGATGAAAACAAGTGTGCACGAGCACGATTAATGGAATGCTCGTATAAAGGACTTTTCTATTACAAGAATGATGGACAGCGCAACAACTGCTATCACTCTGGTATCGATAGGTTTTAAACAACCCCTTTTTCTATACACTTGCCTTAAAGAGTTTAGAGGTTTAAGGTCTGGACCATATTCTATCCAGACTTTATTTCAAATGTATTAACGGACACCCTTACGGTATTTCTATGACAGTGTGTTACTTGCCACTTTTTACCATGAATTACTCCACTTGCCTCTGACCTACAAGCATTCAATGGCTAAAGATGTGCCAATCACGTTCATATGAATGCATGCAACACCCAATATTGTCGACTGACTCCATAAACATGCCATTAACGAAGTATTATTTGTAGCTTTGGATAGGGAAAATTAGCAGCAATCAGAAGCCCGTAAGATTTTGATCACGGAAAACCAATCTCATGTCGATTGGAACTTCAAATCCAGTAACGAAAGGCAGGCAGGCATACGTCACAACATTTCATCTTATTTTTACATGCAGCACGTATGTATGTATCTCAGAACGAAAATGTTATAAAACTTCCATGTACGTTCTGGTACCTCAGAGTATATTTTAAAGATTTGCCCATGGTTTGTAATAGAATGACAGGACAAGACTTTAGGACCCCTAAAGCCTTTTCAGTTATGTTAAGTGTGCCTAATGAAGTCGTCTTAGTCTCTAGCAGGTATCACGTAGGCTTATTAGATGAAAGCCCAACCGCGTCAAACGCGGCTCAAACAACACGAAATTTAAAGAAAAAATTTCTTCTTTCAGCGATTTCCTCTCTCAAACGTATTCTTAAAATAACTTCTATGGCAAATAATGAAATTGCCATGAAAAAATTCTCAAAAATTTCTCGTTCGAAGTCGATTTTAAACTGTAAGTTCCACCATTCATGCATAAAATGAACAGGCACAACATAAGTGGTGTGAGAATCTAGGTTGTAAGCCTAGCTAAAGTGTTGTAATGTCCAATTAAGTAAGACAATAAGAATGTTTACGGAGCAGTTGTCACTTGGATGACCCGTTTACTGAGCTGGGATTTGAGTTCACAAGAATTTCGTCTAGTAAGTGAACACACAATCTACTAGGCTTATGGTAATTTTTCCACTTTGTTGCGCAGATCTGGAATGGCTAATGGATATTTGGATGATGGGTTCTGGAGGGTGAATAAAACCCGAAACGGAAGCAGATACAGATTTTGGGAGGTCATTAGGAAGAAAACAGATCAACTGTACCCAAAGGTTTTGGCTAAATGAACGTTAGTTCTTATCAAGCATTGTGGGCAATAACATTGCTGATCTGCGCTTGATCAAATGAAATATTTTGTGGAATTTCTTTACTTTACAATACCCGACTATATACCTTCTGGTCTGGTCTGATCTATCGCAACGAAAGTCTTCTCAAAGTTGTTGAACGTAAGTTATGCGCTTGAGTTGCTCTGTCAATCAAGCCCAGTTAGTGGTAAAGGCTTAGAGTTTTAAGGCCTTTAAGGTTGGACACCACGAGAAGTTGGATCTGCAATAGTATTACACTGTATTACTGCTTAAGGAATCAAATAAACAATCAAGCCCCTCCATACTTTTCACTAGTGACTTCAACATTCTATCAAACAAATGTTCAAACTTGGTTTTGGCATTATGAAATGGCCTACCAGACTAGGTATGTATAAAGCAAATGTCAAACCATCAATTATGAACATCAATTCCATCCTCCAGACTAGGTTTGAACAATGTTTGAACAGTGTTTGAGCAGTGCTTGACTAATGTTTGAACAATGTTTGACTAATGTTTGAACAGATTTTTTTTTTAAGTGATGAATTCTCTCGTTTTTTATTTTTTCTGTGATGAATGGAAAGCTTATCCATTCCATTCTCAGACTAACTTCACTATCCTCTCTTTGCAATCTGCTGCTGCTTGCTATACAACTTATGAATTTAACATTGTTTACTAACCATTTACTGTGAGTGTACTGTGTGTAAGAGTGTACATATGATAAACTTGCAGTGTGTAGTTGAAATTTAATATCACAGTTAAAGGTTAAAATCAGAAAATGAATAAATTTCGAAATTTATCGAAACTACACTTGAGGTTGATGTCAGTAAATAATCAAATCCATTTCAATTCCGATTTAATTTCAGTTCATCGATATCCGATAAAATTTCCGAATAAAATTTTGCAAATAATCACCGGCACAATCAAACATAAAATGTTGGCATCAAATTTCAAACATGGTTTCAATTACAAACGCATGTCGTTTACTAAAGAGATGAGGTTGGAGTTGGGAGCGCTAACATCATTTCATAAATACAAGGCTTGTATGTACAAGTATTTGGCACTTGATTTGTATTTTTGTTGTTGTTGTTGTTGTATACAAATAAGTGGCATTTGGTGTTTCCATTTTGAATTTCCATTTAAGTTTACTACGTTTAATTAATATTTAAAGAGCCTTAGCAGTGATGAGAGGGTGGGTAGGGTAGGGTTTGTTTTATATTAGAAATCCCATTTAAAAACCAAAAAAACCACAATATATTGGAAGAGCCGAGCCTATCATTCCACCACCAATACGAGTCTTACTATCAATATGGTTTTCCAAATATTTTTTTCCTCTTTCCTTTATTTGAGTAAAAACTTAATCAAACAAGAGTACAACAGCAGGATTTATTTTGTATTTACAAGTGGCTGTGGTTGTTGTATGATATCTTATGGCTTTAAATAATTGAATTATACTTCAGGAAATTAATTAAATTTACAAGAAGACAGACAATAAGACAACAAGGAATTAAGATTTCTTAGAAGAAGAAAAGAACAAAAACGCACTCAAATCAATTTATAATGCCAAACTCATTGAGACGTAAAATATTGTCGAGGCCATCATGTTGTACAACCAACTTTTAAGTGCTTCTCTTACATCAAGTCAAGTATTAGGTGTAGTAAATAGCAAAACTTTTGTTTTTATTGCGAATTTATTAAAGACTTAAGTGGAGCGATTAAAGTCATCACAGACACAGATTGGTTTTTCCATAATCTATTGGCATTGAGACCCTCGCAAATACACTTAAAGGGAGGAGGATGTACTGAAAAAATACCAGAATCAATTCCCCTAAGTGCTTTGTATACGATACTGCCTCATCCCTTAGAAAAATTGAGACATGAGTGGAGTTAACTGAACAGAAGATTTGAATGAGAGAAGTGGCCTTTGACAGTTTGTTTGAAGGTGGAATGGAAGTTTACTTACTTAATTGTTCATTACAACCGTTTAGTCAGGTTCACAACCTAGCTTCTCACACCACGTAAGTTATGTCCAGGAGTGAGAGGACCTACAGTTTAACNACTCACACCACGTAAGTTATGTCCAGGAGTGACAGGACCTACAGTTTAACGTAGATCCTGAAAGACAGAAACTTTTTATGGCAAATTATACTTACTCTCAGAAGTTTTGCCAAAAGACTGCCGGGAGGAAGTTATCGAAAGAAATACTTTTTCATACTTCGGTTTGTTCGCTATGTCTGGGCTGAGGTTTGAATCTTGGCTTCATGGACTACTGCGACTCAATGTAAGTTTACCAAATGAAAAATATCTCCTCATCTTTATGGAACGGGATGCTCTATTCTATATTACTCATGCCTAAACAGTGTCTGGATAGCATGTCATCCCGAAATTGCCTGAAAGTTGTATATTTGACGTAACTGAAGGATCCAAGCGTCTCTTTACCGAGAAAATGTAAGTGCAATGTATGCCAAACTAATGCCAATCGAACTGCAACTGGGGTGCGATGTAACTTGGTAATTGACATGTTGTCTAGAAGTAAAAGTAAGTCTAACGACTAGACAAAGCTTGGCTGGCCCACAGGTCGATAGAACCAGGAGTTAGCCAAAGATTGAAAATGTATCTCCAAAAGACTGTGACAGTCTATTAGGACTGGCATAGGGACGATGGTAATACTGCACATATCATGATCGGTATTGAACAACGAAAATCCTCGCTTGTAGGAACAAAAAAACGACAGGGTTGTGGGGAGCAATGCAGTACGCATTTTCCAAGAGTGGTGGGATAAAAAGGTTTTTTTTTGTTTTTTTTTTTTTTTTTTTTTTTTTTTTTTTTTTTTTTTTTTTTTTTTTTTTTTTTTGTTTTTTTTTTGGGAGTTAATGGTTGAATGTGGCGGGACGTTTCTAGGTGAAGTTAGGCTAAGGTCTCTTAGTTCACCAATAATCACGACACGCGTAGAATTACGAAGTATCTTTTACCTTGAAAAAAATCTATGGCATTGTAGACGAAGTGCATGGATTGACCTCCGTCGATTATGGATCAAGCACGGTAAGATCCAATAACTTGCGGGCAGTTAAGGTGCGGCAGACAGGAACAATTTAAGGGCACATACGGGAGTACCGTTATGTGTCGGGTATGGCAGGACGAAACATCAAGAGAGAGAGAAGAAAAAGAAAAAGAAAAAAAATGAGATGGAAAAAAAAAACATAAACGGAACATCGGTAGACATATATGTGGATGCTATCCGGCATAATTTTGAAGCTCTTTCATGGAGTACTAGCACAATTATCTTCATAGACAGTTCAGCAGTCTTAATCTCGCCACTCATGGTGGTAGGTGATCCCAACCCACATCCCTTAAGGCTCAATAGGCAAATTCATCGACTGCTCGTTACCAACGATATCTGAGTATCCAGAGATTCAAGTTCAGAAGGCGTTATATACACTATTGAGGAGCCTTATTTACTCTTTCCACCGGAGATTTCATGTCGAATGAGTACAGAATATATTTTCTTTTACTACCCCATTATGGTTGTGGTAGGCCATCCATGGCAATGTCTGTTAGACAAGGTAACCATGCGTCAGCTAACATCATTATAACAACTCCGATGCTACGGTTTGAGAGCATAAATCATTTATTTTGCTCAAGTGGATGCCACTTGAGAATGTTAAGCAAGAAGCAATAAACACAGCCTATTAGCAGAGGACAATATAGTAGCAAAAGCAGCAGCAACAACAATACATACATAGACGTAATAATAATAGTGAAGAGAGTAGCATTTCGGAGAATCATAGAAGAGTCCTTCAAGGACATTTTTGATTGTTAATCAACGTTGGTTTTGAATTCAATTCATAATTGCAATCATTAAACGGCGGTACTCAATCAAAACCATAAAATCATCTCCCGGCAAACTTTAAATGAAATTTAAAACGTAACCACAGCCATCCATCATCCTAAATGGCTTAAAACAATAACCAATTATGGTTTATGAATGCCTCTTCATTAAAACAATTTGGAAATTATCTGGCAAGAGAAAACGAATTTTTTTTTAGGATTTCAATTTCAATTCTTTTTCCAAAGTTTAATGCATGCGGTTATCACTGTGAACTGATTTGGTGGCCATTAGCAAGAAAAAAAGAAAAATTGCATTCGCTTCAATCAGTTCAGTTCAGTTCCAGTTCCAGTTGTCTAGTCCAAATGATTGAAACTGTTTTCAGCTAAATTGTGGTTTGAGGCGCCACACACGCATTTTAGTTCATAAATATCCGGAAAACAAGTTGAGAATGTGAACAGTGACCGCAATAAATCGAATGCCGTTTTGTGGTGGCTAGTATGGGTCACATAACTCTATACTAACAGGGTTAAGCAAAAGTTAAGTATTTAATGCCGGAAAACTAAAACAAGAACAAGCAAAAGAATTTAAGGAAATCGATGAAAGAGAATTGGAGTAAATACAGATCAAATTACAATAACAAAACTATTTAGAAAGATCACGCAACATTGGCGAGCAAAACCAACAAAAAATCAACAGTAACAGTTCTAGAAGTTGCCAAGTAAATTTATCTCTTTTTCTTGCATTTAATCTATGATTAAGATAACAAAATAACAAAGAAATTATGAACACAATGATAAAATTACACATCGAATGATAGAGAAACAGATTAACATTTGATTCTAGAAGTTGCCAGAACGAAAATAAATGCACAAATAAACAGAGAGAAAGATAACATTGCCAGTCAGTTGTAATAAAAAAAAGGACGAGAGCTATAAACATGGTCTAGTATGTAGAAGTTGTCTCACTCCAGTAGGCAATGTGTTGGCTTATTAGACGAAAGACCGCGGTTCAAACCATGGCTCAAACATCTTAAAAAGAACGAGAAAATAAAATATACGTCTTTCGGCGACTTCCTCTTTGCAGATTTCTGCCAAAAATTCTGAAAGTAAATAAAATTGCTATGAAAAGTCTCTTAAAAATGGATAGTGATTTAAGGCCAACTAAGCAAATCCATCAGTTGATTCATTACCAATGACATTTGAGTATCCAGAGAATCAAATTCAGAACTGCTACTACAGAGGAGTTTCATCTCCTTTTTTCACCGGAGAATTCATGTCGAATTGCTACAAGAGGAAGTCAGAGTTCTGATAGTAGCAGAACACCGCTCTTAGCATTGTAAATGCCTTCGATAATCTAAAGAATGCTATCAAGTTGGCACATGCCGGATTTTATGTTGTATCCCTACTCATAGAAATCCTACAATTTAATCTGATCCTTCAGCATTGATAATGACTTCGGTAATATAAACAATGCTATCAACTCCGCAGATTCCGTATGTTGTAGTAATCCTACTGGCATAATACCTAGAATTTTTCCATTCTTCCCTTCCAGGGAAGACTGCTTTTGTTTACTTAGCACAGGCCAGTTTGAGGACTTCTAGCGTTATGGTCAATTACACCAAATATGGCGTAAGACAACTCGTAATTACCTTTAGGAGTTGTATGTTAGCACGCCTGGGCTTTGAGATCAAAATGTTAAAATATGGGGATCAATTGGTAGTAAATACAGAATGATGTTGCAGGAACTAGCATGGTTATAAGTACTGCACGCTACAGTGATACTCAAATATGCAACCTCTGCACTCTTTTCAGCTGAATGGTAATAAGCCTAGGTTGAATCACTAGGTTGTTCGGTGAGAGCACCACTTGTAACACAAGTATGAGTGATCGAACATAGATTTTCGGGTACAGAAAGCACCACAGATCTCTTTCACACGCTTCCCTAAGCATTTTCAAAAACTTTAAAGACTAAATTTGCTAATGTGTTGCCATACTTTTAAGACACATCGTCAACTCTAACAATTTACTCAAACACAGAGGTATTGAAAGCAACAGAATTTCTCTACAATTTTCCATCATTTTCTGAACTTGTTTGAAGCTGTCAATCATTGTCATTTTTGCTTGCAGGCTATAGAAAAAGGGAAAAAACTAGGGGAGTGGAGTGGGGTAATGTAGAGAAAAATGACAGGCGGTTAGAATTCAATATCGCAACGTATTAAGTTTCAAACTAAAAGCATATTTTAGAACAATTTTCATCTCCATTCTTTACAGTTCTCGGTCCATAGCATGCATATACATAGTCTAGCATAGATAACATCGAGTGTTGAATTGAACTTATTTTTCTGAAAGACATTTTACAGCAATACAATAGACAGACACAGACACAAACATAAAGACAATAGAAAAAGTACAGAGAGAGAGAGAGATGCAAATTAGTTTAATCGCTTGTCATCATCAATGATTGTAATGACTGACTGACTGAATGAATGAAAAACTGAATGAATGACTTGCTAAATGACTGAATAAAAATGAAATGAAAGTTAAATTTTATTGTTCATTCGTTCATTTGTTCATTTGTTCATTTCTAAATCAAACAAGTGGAGAGAGAACATGAATTGTTTAAAAACGAATAAAATTTTGAATTTCGAAAACAATTAATTAAAGTCACTCATTTGGAATGAGGGAAACTCTTTATGAATGCATATGTCTACATGCATGCAATCATTCATTGTTCATTGTTCTATTCTGTGATGTTATGTTGTGTATGGATTTCCATATGACATGTGTGCGGCATAAATTAAATTTTTTTTTATTATTGACAGTGTTGTCAAAGTGAAGGAAAACAATAGAAAGTTTTATTGTTGTAATTAAGGAAATTCCTTGGTATTAAAACATAGCAAGGACACATAAGGTTATACTAGGTACAAAAGGCTTACAATGATGAACTGCATTACCATATGGTTGTTTGTAAGATTGTAAAAAAATTTCACTAATTAGGCCTCCAACGGGAGCTTGCTGTAGTATTTGTGAAGTAATTTATTTACTGGATTAATTCCAACGCTGTAGTCCGGATTACAACCTAGTTTCTCACACAATCTAATGGAAGGAATCAGTTTTTGCAATGCCTTAGCGAGTAACAAGTCGCCGTAGTCTAGCAGATAGTGCATTGGCTTATAAGGCCAAGGTTCAAACCCAAGGGCAGACAGCTTATGAAAAAATATTTCTTCGGCGACTTCCTCTCAGCAGATTTCTCAGAACTCTGAGAGCAAATAAAATTGTTATGGAGTTTCCCAAAAAAATCTGTCATTCGGAGTCGATTTTAAACTGTAGGTCCCACCACTCATGTATAAAATTCACACACACAACATAAGTGTTGTGAGAAGCTAGGCCGTAATCCTGACGTAAGGGTAGTAATAACCAATTGTGAGGAGCCGCCGTGGTAGTGGGTAGATTGTTGGCGTTATTAGACGAAAGCCCAAGGTCCGAATCCCGGTCAGAACATCAAAGAACGAAATTTCTCAAAAAATCTGTCATTCGGAGTCGATTTTAAACTGTAGGTACCACTACTCACGGATAAAATTAACACACACATCATGGGTGATGTGAGAAACTAGGCCGTAATCCTGACTTAAGATTTGTAATGACCAATTATGTATGTGATGTATGTAGCGAGTAATAAGAGAAACGTGTTTTTCCCTGAATTCTTATCTAACTTAACTTACATAATTGGTCAATTACAACCCTGTAGTCACGATTACAACCTAGCTTTTCACATCACCCATGTTGTGAGTGTTAAGTTGAACTCTGAGTGTGACGGGACCTAGAAGCGTGGGCATTGATTTTTTTTGTCAATATCCTACCATACTTGCCTATACTATCCTACCACCAATCAATCCGCAGTGATGCCGAACATTTTCGTATTTTCGAATGCGAAAGCTTCCTTGTGAGCCGTTTAAAGCCTTCAAAATGTCGTAAATAATTGAAATTTATTTGATTTTACTTTAAAAGCAGAAAATGTTGCCGTTTT
>QOCX01002472.1:9491-22135 GCA_005959815.1 Sarcophaga bullata | reverse complement strand
AATATCCAGAATTTTTCAAAAATTTTGGTTTTCCATCCCCCTCTATATTGGTAAAGTGAATGAAGTTTGAATTTGTCTTTTGTGTAAAAAATTAATAAATTTAATAAAAAAACAACAGAAAATCAATTGAAATTAAAAGACTTTGTTGTTGTATTTGCCTTGAGAGAGAGATAATTTAATTTTAATCAGATTTACTATTTATAATGTACTGTGCTATATTTTGTTTATTTGTGTGTATGTGTGTGTTTTTTTATTTGTTTAAATATTAAATTATCGTTTTTTAAATAAAAAAAATACAAATAAAAACGAAATAATAATAAAACTTGATGAAGAAGAAAAAAAAACGATAAAAAAATTTATTTTCAGTTAAAAACGTTTGAATGAAATGGCGTTTCTGAATGGTTTGGCATTTAAAGTTTTTTTAATGTCAATGGGAAGTAATAAAAACGAATCCATTTTAAATCAAGGGAAGCTTATTCAAATATTTTAAATTGTTTTCTTCTTCTTCTTAATTTTTTTTTATTTGTTTATTGTTGTTGTTTCTGTATTGTCGTAAATCAATTGCAATTTTTTATTGCTGCTGATTTTAGTTGTTGTTGTTGTTGTTGTTGTTTTCATTGTTTTACGTTTGATGTTGTTGTTGTTGTTCTTCTTACTTCTTTTAATTTGATTGTTTTTATCGGTTGTTGTTGTTGTTGTTGTTGTTGTTGTTTGCAGTAGTTATTGTTTATTTTCTTATAAATAATGGAAGCGGCGCGGCTAGACAGGAAACTTTTGTAAACTTTGATTGATTTTTTCATATTAAAAAGGAAAAACAAAGAGAGAAAATGAATTGCTTCTGCAGCATGTGTGCTTTCAATTCATAATTAAAATTCAAATGAAAATTATTTAATTACGCATGGAATGCATTAAGAAGAACAATTTCATTAAACGATGATATTAAAGCTGATAAAATTGGATAACAAAGAGGCCAGAGGAATTATTGAAGTCAACAAATCGTTTTAATGCTATACGTGGCTCCGAATTCACAGAGCGTTACTTTATCGATGAATACATTAGTCTCAGCTTCTGCATTAGTCTCTCCCTGCTTTATACGTATAGTATGAAAGCCAGATATCACTTTCGTACCACAGAGTAGATTTTACGCATGCCCTGAATTTTCTAACCTTGGTTGCTTGGGATATTTGAGCATTTCTCCCTACTGATTGTAACTATGTGCCTTCATCTGTTTAAAAGCCTGCCTTAGTTGCCATTATTCTCACTTGAAGAAGCTTTCTACGAGTTCAAGTACACTGACACGTTTACACTCTTTTGAATTGGTTGGTTTGATAATGTATTACGAACTAAACTTAGCAGATCTTAAAATTTTACTTGCAGGTTGGTAACATTGCTCGAGAGAAGATAAACCAATAATTTTGGAGAGAGGCAAGCTTCATATAAAGCCATTTGTAGTAGTCTAGTAGGCTGTGTTTTGGCTTATTAGACGTGAGGCCACGGTTCAAACCCCAGGCCATACATTTCCAGCAAAACGAAATATGAAAAAAAATTATTCCGTGACTGCCTCTTATTTTTCTCAAAAATATGTCGTTCGGAATCGACTTTAAACTGTAGGCGCTATCACTCATGTGTAAAAATTAACACACACAACATAAGTGGTGTAAGAAATTAGGTTGTAATCCTGACGGAAGGATTGTAATGACCAGTTATGTTATGTGATATTTCCGCACCCATTCCGCATTTCATTTGCATTCCGCATCTCATCAACAAACATTTGTTTTCTCTCATTTCTGGGGCCAGTTTTTCTTGCCATTATTTGACAGACGCAATTTGTTTAAATTTGACTTCCCCCATATAATATTGGGCAGACAAATAGCAGAGATAGGTAGACAGACAGTCAGGCAGACAAACAGAGACACAGTGAAAATGATTTGTGAAGGTTGAGTTGTTTTTGTTTTGGGGTTGCTGTACGTATTTTGTACTTTGCTTTTCTGCATCCGCGTCCATTTGTAACTCTAATGATTTGAAGTATTTTCTACGATTTGCCTTTACTTTTAAATACCTTCTGATGACATCAAAGCCTTTTTAAAATTGGTGAACAACAGAAGTATGCCTTAATAATAGTTTAGTTTATTTCCAATGCCTAGATTGTTGGCACTGCTTTGAAGCCTGTTTGGTGTTATTACCCTCAGTATCTGGTTTATGGTATTAAGGACATATGGTGTCCAGAATAGTAGCAATCTTCGAAGACGCTTTTACAATGAAGCCCGTTTCTCCAGTTATAGGCAGCCTTTTACGCAGACAGACTTATGTGTTGTAAGACTATAGCCATGGTTTCGATATTAAACTGCAGAATATGCTGCCTGATCTCCCTTTAGTTTCCAGTTGGACTCCTTCACGTCATTTAAATATGGAGGATTACGTGCTGTCACTATAACCAGATATCGTTTGCTATGCATACAGCCTAGGACCTCTACTACAGATTAGATTAATGAGCTTAGAAGGTCCTCTACTCTTGTAGTCTTTTATGGAGTCCTGTTAAGGAGTTTAAAAATCAAAATCACTTGGGTATTTAAAGTAATTCCGTTAAAGTAACTTCTGAACTCCATTTTCTTGTTTCTCAAAGTCAAAGTCAAGCTGCATTCAATTTCCCCGATATGCCCTAATATTTCCTGGATTTCAAACGTGCATAAGAAGTTTGATTATCCTTACTTACATCCAATCATGATTATTAATTAAGCGAATCATTCTTAAGGTTTTCTTCTCATCGTCTTGCGGACTGGGATCTTTAATTTAAAAAATATCTCGTACTGGATATTACAATTCGATACTCGATTAATACACAATGAATTTTGGATACAAAACATGAAAGTTTGTATGCCTGTTATGCACTGAATTTATTTCACGATTTTCCCATTTAATTTCCCTCATATTGTTAATTACAGAAACAAAAATAAAAACAAAAATATTTACATATTACAAACAATTTTTCACTTTCACATTCAAATTGTTTGGCGGAATTGTCAACGGCGGAAGTTATAAACAAAAATAAATCCCCTTGTTGCCCCCAAAAAACAAAAAAGAAAAAATCGAAATAAAATTCTTATCAGAGACGCTAATCTGCTGATTTACAATTAAAATCCTCTAACACCTCTCTCTCCATTTCCCTCAATACGTTTGCTGTCATGCCATTTAAGCCCTTCTCCCTGTAAATACTCATACATACATAAACTGTTTTAAACTGTGTTCTCTCAAAAACAAAAAATGGTAGAAACTTGTTGACAAATTTCTATGAAAATCTGTCTGTTCTTCTGCTTTCGATTCCTTGGGGATCGATAATTTGTCTAACGCTTCGTGCTGGCTTGTCAAATACGTCTGTAAAGAAAGCATTTGAAGGCAACGACAATATGGAAAACAATTACGGCCATCATTATCACTTTAGCTGAGCTAAACTCACATTATTCATGCCGTGTCACTTACTCGTTCATTTCTTTCTAATGCTGTGCTGCAGCTGCTGCTCTCTAATACAATCAAATTTAGTTTAAATACGCTTTGCTAACAGGTTGTAATTTTGTAGTTTTTTGTGATTATTTAAGTGCTTTTGTTCGAATGGAAGAGAGCTGTTGCTATCAACTAAATTTTTAAAGGACTTAAAAATTAATGCGTTTTTCTTCTTCTTTTAGCTTTTGTTAAATTTTTGTAGTTGACAACACTGTTGTCACTTACCACACTGTGACAGGCAGCTAAAAAATTAAGCAGCCAACGTGTAAGAAAAGTCAGGCGTTCAAGTTTTCCTCAGTTAAACTTTCTTTCACTACAATTCGTGTCACTTTTGCTTGCCAATTCCTTTGATGCCCCTCGATACAACATTCCTGTCCCTCACTCTCTTCTGCTGTTATCGGACTCCAATAAATAAACACTTGTCACCACAGCTTACGTGTGTAAGTGTATGAAAAGAATGGAATTTTTCAACTTTTTTGTTGCTTTATTATCCTGTTATCAGAGAGAGAGAGAGAGAGATATGTGGTGTGTTTTGTGTGAGTAAATGTTTGTTTGACTTTTGTCTCCTGTTTTGTGATTTTATTACAGTGACACAAATAAATTTTCGCACTCCCAGGTGATTTAACATTATAATCAATCCATTTAGTTTACATTTGTCGTTTCAATACGTATTTTGTCTGTTGTTTGTATTTTCAATGCCCATATAAGACCCCACCACCAACACCACCATCAACAAACATTTTTTTCTCTCATCTCTGGGGTCAGTTTTTCTTGCCATTATTTGACAGAGGCAATCTGTTTAAATTTGACTTCCCCCATGTAATAGTGGGCAGACAAATAGCAGAGACAGACAGACAGACAATCAGGCAGACAGACAAATAGGAGCACAGTGAATATGAAGGTTGAGTTGTTTTTAAATGTGGGGTTGCTGTACGTACTTTGTACGTTGCTTTTCTGCTGGTATTTACTGTGACTTGCGTTGACTTGGGTTGTATTAGCAGAAACTGTAGAAATCTCATGGCATAGAGAAGGTTTATTAAGAATAATTTGCAATTCAATTTTAAACGTTTGACATTAAATTTATGGCCCAAAGTAGAGAAAGATTTTGTCTACGTTTTTTAATTTTCTCGTTAAATCAGGGTTGTTTTAAGAAGAAGAAGACAACCATGCTTAATTGTTGAAATTTTTTTTTACTTGAAGGATTTGGGAAATTGAGTTTTTCTTTGTTCTCAAGTAATTATACGCCGCCTTTGACTGACGACGTTAAACGTCATAGCTTAGGATGACAATATAAATTGGTTTTCGCAACACTTTATCGTATGCGAAAAATATCGAAGCATTTTCGGTCGTTGCCTGTTTTGTGGCTTCAATGCTTGCAGCATTTTGTTCTCCAGAGGTTCTTATCTGCAAAGGTTACAAGAACCACTGAACAGTTATTCTCTTGAGGTGTGTGATAGTATTCAAGCTTTCGCTAAAGCCTTTCATAGAGTGTGTCTCTTTGATTTCGTTTAGGTTTCGGGTTTTCTCACATACTTTCTGAGGAATCTAAGTACACGAGTTGTTATAGGAAGGGTTTCATTCGATGAGTTTAGGGGTATCATAAGCATTTATGCCCAGTCTAGTAGTCTTTTTTTACTCCTTTTAATGATAATGAGAAAGGCAGGAATTATGATGACATTAAACTGAATTGTAGTCACCGTAGTTTACCAGTGTGTTGGCTTTACTAGACACGAGCCGGAGAGTTCAGACGTCAGATCTGACACTTCGAACGTAACGATTTCAAAATATTTTCTTCGATGATTTCTTCTCGATAGTGGTCTTACAAAAGTAAATAAAATTTCAATGAAAACCTTCTCAAAAATCTGTTGTCCGGAGCCGATATTAAACTGCAGGTCCCGCCACTCATGTAGAAAATGAACCAACAACACATAAATGGTGTGAGAAACTAGGTCGTAATCCCGACATAAGGATTGTAATGACCAATTATCGATGTACGTATGTATGTATACGATACCAAGCCGCTTTAAAAACACTGACTGGGTACCATATTAGTTCTAGATTGACTGCTGTCTGCGGAAAAGGCCTCAGCATAGCTCTTAACAGTTTCCGTGGCATTGTAATGTGTAGAGTAATGATGCTGCAGATGAATTGGCAAGAGAGTCGTTTTGCCAGAAGAGAAGAACTTCAGGGTTTTTTTTGGGCCACATTGAACTGTTTTAGTACAGAATGGGTTTACAAACAGGGGAAGGGAATCTATTAGGATCTTCGTAGGTTTTTTGACAAGGCATTAGACCATGAAGGCAAGGATCAGAGTCTACGACAGAAGCCTTCATTCTTTTTGCAGTATTTGTAGCATGACATGAGGGAGCCGATATCATGTGTCCATGTCCGGAGTGTACAGAGGCGTAGAACCAGAATTGTTAGCCAGGATCTTTTTAAACGGCCTTAGTTAATTAGACTCTGCTAGGGAATGTGCTGTCCCATGAATATGAAAAAAATATTTCTTCGGTGACTTAATTTCAGCAGGTTTCTGGCATAAGCTTTGAAAAAAGTTTCTCAAAGAATTCTGTCGTTCGGAATCAACTTTAAACTGTGGCTCCCTTNAATTCTGTCGTTCGGAATCAACTTTAAACTGTGGCTCCCTTTAATCACAAATAAAATGACCAATTAAGTGACCAAGTAAGTAAGTTAGTAAGGCTATGTGATGCCGATCGTTTTATCTCCTGTGTTTAGTCGGAGATTAATTGAGATGTCTAAGCAAACTTTCGAACCTCAACTTATCTTTCCAAATACCAACTACTTTTTTGTTGTTGCTTCTTAGTTCAATAGTAGAAGAATGTGGTAACTGAGGTAATTCCATTATGATTCTTCTTCTTTTTTTTTTTTTAATTTTCTTCACCTTTTTTGTACGTGTGAGTAAATTATTTCATTTTAATTTAATTAAGGTAGTGATCACACGCACATTTCATTCTCATTTCTCGTTGAAATACTAGACGAACATTTTCTATTACGATCACCATACACACATATACACACCCACAAACACACACAAAATTTAACACATTAAAGTGTAAAGCGATTAAATTTAATCATCATCTCGTCTTTAATGAATTCAGAAAATAACTACGAGAATAACAACAAGAAGAGAAGCCACAACGAAATGATATTTATTAGGGAACACCAACGCTGATTTCTATTACGATTATGAAAGACAGACTGGAACTGGGATTGACCACCAGCACCACCACTACCACCACCATCACCAATCATCGTTACACGCATATGTAGTTTACAAAGCATTGTGATTGTGTAATCGTGTAACGAGTATTATCATCACTCTATTCGTGGCTTTTTGGCGGTGCTCTACTGTATTATAGGTAGATGGAGGAGCACATATTCGACTTATAATACGATTTGTAACACGGGTGAATTACACTTCCCCTGCGTATCGTATTTCTCGCCGCCAGTCTCTACGAATACCATGAAATATTTTCTAGTGTAAGGTCAACTTAAAGTCGTTCTTACTGGCGTTTGTTTTTCTTTCTTTTGATTTTTAATTTAATTTTCGTGTAAAAAACTAATTCGAAACAATTAATCTTGAGCAGCAAAAACAACAAACATGGCCAATGAAAATTACTTTTTAATTTAAAATTTCAAATTAATTTTCTTCTCTCTTTGTGTGTGAGGAAAGAGAAACAAAAGAGGAGAAGAGGGCAGTTAAAAACTAATGACCAGCCAGAGACAATTAGTCTAGTTTAGCTTAACTGAAGCCGTCTTTTTATTTTATTTTATGGTCAAAAACAATGCGATCAAAGCAATTGAGTATTTGTGTAACCAATTAGAGTCTCGTAGAAATAACAAAAGAATCCTTTTGAACTTCTATAAAGGATTTCTTAAACAAAAAAACACAAGAAAATTGGCACAGGCCTTTAGAAGATACAGAACACAGAGCATGGCATCCTATGGTGCTTGCTGGTTAAAAAAATCACACTTTGAATCGTTAATTCCAATTCTATTGATTACCTTAAAAGATGATCGTGATCCTGGTGTGATAATTGACACTGTTGGGTGCTAGAAAAAGGATACTTTCATGCTTGCAAGAGATTCGCCACACATTGTTAAGATCCTGTGAAGGTCATTGATTTTTTTTTTGTTTTGCTACCTGCTGGTCTCTGCATGCAGAATGATCGCAGTGCAGTGTAGGGTGTTTTAGAACATTTATAAACCATTTATGCTACTCCTAGTGAGTTTGGTTCTTGTCTTCAATCTGCTCTCGTGAGCAGAGGTGTTTAAATGAAAGTGCCAAAATTGGTTTTAACAGTTTATGTCTACCCTCCTTACATATTCACACATTATTTCCTATCTCTTCTCTCTCTCTCTCTCTCTTCTTTCTGGCACCTTTTCTTCTTGTGATTGTAAGCCAGGGATTTAAATTTCTTTTCTTTTAAAGCCAAGAGTGGCGTAGAAAATTGTAAACGAGATGCAATCAAATCGTTTGATGTTTAGCCGCTTACAGGTGGCTGCATCAAGCATATTTAAAACAGAAATCTGAAGAGAAATCTCTTTTCTAAGCCAATGGCTGGTTGGTTAATTTAATCAATAAACCGTGGCTCAATTAGCTATTCTTACAAAGAAGGATATTTTAATTGTGTGACTGGCATATTTTTTTCTTTTATTTTCCTTTTCAAATGCTTGGGAATAAATTTCTTCATCGTTCAAATGATGATAATGATAATGATTATGATGATGATGATGATGATGATGATGATGATTATGATGATGATGATTATCGTTAATATTTCTTTAAAATAATATTTCTTATCGTTTCCTTTGTAGCCTATTGTAGGCGTTTATTTGTTGAGCCGTTTCAAATGCCCATTATTTCACACATTTTATCATTAACAATGCCAATGCATTTTAAATGGGCTCCCTTCATTATTTTTATTTTTTTTTTTTTCATAATTTTTATTATGATTTGCAGGGCTATTCTTAATAGGAAATTGAATTCGTTTTTTAATTGAATGGGTGGTCCCATTACAAATTGGTCTCTTAAAATCCAATGCATATGAAGGATTAAAGATAAACGAATTATTGTTATCAGTTGGACAATCAGAAAAAAAGAAAGAAGCAGCTATTAAAGCCATTAGACTAGCTACACAAAAAAACCATGACCTTTTAACATAAGTTTAGTTGATCTCCAAAACTCATGAAATAAAATGTCGCTACTAAAGACTATTCATAGGACAATTATTATGGCAAGACATTCTTACTGAGTTCTGCCTGTACCTAGCGACATAGCTTGCCAGTTGGTAGCCTAGCTAAGACACACACCATTGCTTATCTCAAGCATTAAAAGTTAACAATACAGGCTAAATAGCTTGAACGCTTATTCAAACGACAAATTCAATGATTTTTGTAAACACAAAAGATTGCTAGAGAGCAGGTGGTTAAGATGATTAAAGGTCAATATCTATAGGGCCTCATGTAAACAAGAGGAGTATAATACGATTGTGTATTTAATCTGATACTAGGCTGCACCAAGTTCATGGCTAGATTGATCGACTGCCAGATCTTAAGACCCATGATTGTATCACAAGTATTGATGCTCCGCTTAGTTACTTATTGAAGATTAGCTTCGTTTTAATAGCTATTGGATCGTTAATCTATTTTTTTTTTGGTAAGTAGAAGGCAGAAAACAAAGAAGAAGGCAATCATCGAGCAAGATAGTCCCTTCTTATATCTTTTCTTAACACTTTGAGAACCAGACATTCAAGCTTAGTGCACATTCGAGGTTAAGATGCCCACATTCTTCCTTTATTACAACAGAAAAGCGAGAGTTAGAGTTGGATGTAGGCAGAGTAGGCAAATATCTGTTATAAGTGAGTGTTTTCGGAGGCCGTCAAATACAATATGATGCCCATCGAGTAGTAGTCAAAGAGCTTGTTTACAAACACGAGCAATTCAGGATGTCACCTCAAAGAAGGCGAACAAAGTGTAGAGGCAGTGCTTAAGAGTACTATGGCAACCATTTATGCGTGCCATCATGCAGAACTCATGCTGTATGCATGTTTGACACGCTTTAGCACTCAGGGATTTTGAAATGCATGCATGAATCCTATACGAAAGTGTTATCACAGTAAAATCAGTATCTCTGACGTCCAAAGTTAATACGGCTTCGTTTAACTTGTCAGTCATTTCAGTTGTGGAGAGGATATCGTTTAATGCATCTAAGTAAACATTGCCTGCTAAGAATACCCGTCTGTAAAAAAGTCGAGTTCAAGGGCCTAAAGACACGAAGATTAAAAAAGCAGTCTCTACGAGCTGAACCTATTACTGTTCACTTCAGACATGAAATATCATTTCATGTTCACCTTGACGAATTGAAGTTCATTTCTCAAGCCTAAGAACCATATTTGAATGCTGGCGCTTGTCATAAACGATGTTTTGCACAGAGTTCATGAACATTTAAATTCATATTCACCTTAAAATGCAATATGTTTTGTTTGTTTGTTTGTTTGTTTGTTTGTGTGGTTTTTTATTCCGCAATTCATTTCATTTCTTGGTTTTTTTGTTTTTAATTACGTCCTTTGACTTTCAACGAATGACCTCTAAGAGCCTCATAAATTTATTTTGCAATTATTTCTTCTTCTAGTTGTTGTTATTGTTGTTGCCATTGTTGNCTTCTTCTAGTTGTTGTTATTGTTGTTGCCATTGTTGTTGTTGCTGTTGTTATTTGTTTATGAAAAACATCCGCACACGGCTTTTCCTGCATAATAATGACCATTAAAGGAAATTAGTGGCACAACATTAAAATGGCAACCATCAACCAACAACAACATCAACCAACAACAACAGCAGCAAAGAATTTTTCTTCATTAACCCAAGACCACAAGAGAGATCAAAAAAAAAGGTGGCAACACATACAAATTAGTTTCGTTAATACTGTTGCTGTCGTCATTGCTGTTGTTCCTGTTGTGTTGTTGTTGTTGTTGTTGTACAATATAATATAATTTTCGAAAGGAACATATTCTTTAATAGATCAGCTAAATTGTCTGAAAGCAGAAGAAGAAGAAGAATTTAAACAAAAACAAAAAAAAAAGTTAGAAACAACAAAAACAACACCAGCACGAAGAAGAACAAGAAGAGAATGTAAAACCGTTTGCTTAAGTAGTTTAGATGCGCTTTAACCAATCACGCAAACGCGCTAAACTTCAAAGTCTTAATGAGATCCGACCGAAAATCTTCAACCGCAACTACAAATCAAAGACGGAATTTGAGCGTGTGTGCGTCAATGCGACGTAAAAAGGAATTTTAGTGGTCAGTTGGACAGGGCCAGTCAATTGAAGTGGAGAATTAAGACAGACAAGCAATAACGACGAACGACGAACAATGAACGATGCTTGTATAGTCAGAGTTAACAACATCAGTTCGAACATTATGGTTGCCAACCTAACCAACATACAAGATACGTCCATATACGTACACTTAAACTTGATAAATTACCAAACAAAAGGTAACAACAACAACAGACAACAACACAATACAATAATGATTTTAACAAGGAATGCGTTAAAGGCCCATCTAAACCAATACACACACACACACACATACACACACACACAAATGCAAAAAAAGCCCAAGTCAATGCTGTGTAAACCATATTCAGCCTAATCACCTCACACATAAGCTGTGTGTGAGCAGTAACAGCTTCAATCACAGACTCTCTCTTCGCAGTTAACTCAGCTCCAACTATTGGCTGGCTGTTGTGTGGATATTATCGATGCTGGCAACTGGCAACTGGCAACGTTGGCCATTAAGGGACGGCAAACATCAAACGGCATAACTTTCAGTACAAAAAAACAGAACAAAAAAACGAAACGAAAAGAAAAAAACTGAAAAAAAAGAAGAAGAAAACAGAATTCAAATCATTGTCTTCAACGATGAGGTGGTCGCCAAAAAAGCAACAAAAAAAAATGATACAAGAGACACACACCGACACTAACACACAGCAATACAAGAAAAACTTTTATGGAAGTGTACAGCAAGACCAGTCTCTTCTTGAAGACCAAGATTTGAAGAAGAATCATTAATAAGTGGTAGAAGAAGCATTGTAGAGTGGCTATAATGAGAAGATGAACTTCAAATATTCTTATAACAACAACAACAACAGCAACAACAAAGAAATGAAAATTATATGCTTACCACACCGTAATGAGTATAAAAAAACGACAGAAAAAAAATCAACAGCATTGGCAGCTTTAAGAGAGAGAGGAAGAAGATCTTAATTTGAATTCGGTTTCATTCATTATTTGAAGATTCCCTCCTCATTCAATCATACACTGAAAGAAAAGAAAAAACAATACAAAGGAAATAATTGAACTTTTATGAGACACTCCCCCCTCCCCCCTTAACTGCTTGGAAAAATATGGATTCAATAGGCTGACCATAGGCAATGCGAGTGTTCTAATCAATGTTTCATTAAATAGAAGTTTCGTGCGATTCATTCAAAGTCAGAACACGTACCGCAAGATACAAGCATTCACTCATTGAATGCTACAATTCTGATGCTCATTGCGGGCATACGGAGTTAAGCTGTCAAAGGAATTATTTTAGAGGGGCATTGTATCTTTCGGACGCCATCTATTTGAATAGCGTAGGAAGTATTCCCTTGGTTGAGAATTTAAGCACTCCTGGCTTGAGCTCTGTGATCTTTGAAGATATATTTTTCGAATCTAAATTTCGTTTCAGATTTGTTTTCCTTTTTCGCTTATCCAATTCTTACTTCATATGAGTACCGGGTCACAGTGATAATTCGGGAAATAACCACTAAGCTTACTGGCGTGTGTTCTTCATTGAAAACCTGCAAGCATAGGATAGATAATGTACATATGGGAGGTTCGGTTATGGACAATGCTAGATGATCACCGTTTGGTTTACTTTTCCTGTGCATTCTACTAAATTCATGAAACTTTCTGCTTGGTTCTAAGCATGATTTTAAGAGAGTCATGTTTTAAATGCGAATCCCCTAATGCTGTCACTCAGGATTTGACAGTTAGTCTCTCGGGTATTGTTTCATTCGATATCACAACTGACTCGTGTATTTCTTCAAGTGATCTTGGATCTAACAAAACTGTCACTCTCTTTTA
>QOCX01002471.1:0-22140 GCA_005959815.1 Sarcophaga bullata | reverse complement strand
TGTTCAAGTTTTGTTAAATTGCTTAAGAAATTTTATGCTTAAGAAAAATAATAATTTTTAAATTAAAAAACAAAAGAAAAAAATACTTTTACAAACAAATTGCATTTATTTTTAGAATAGAATTTAAGCTGCTAAGTTCAACTACTATAAAACAAAAAAAACAAAAAAAAAAAAAAAAAAAAAAAAAAAAAAAAATACAACGAATTCTTAATTCGATGAAAAATGGATTCATTACTGTAACCCCCGGCGCAAGTAATCCTATATGAAACACGATCAATGAGCCAAGTCTACTACCAAGCAGAAATAAAAAATCGTTCATTATGGTGTTCGAATTTCAAATTAAGAGGCTTCATCCCCTCCAATGAAATCCATCTCAGAAGCCTCCTCACTGCCTGCAAATAGAAAAATGAAAACATCGCAGGGTGGTCAGACATTGCCGCACCAGCTGGAAAATCAGTAGGAATTCAACCGCTTACAGATGACAGTAAGAAAGCACACCAATTATCATAGGACCAATTACACATGCCTCAGCGGAAATAGAATAAGCTTAACGAAATAGAAACAAAGCAGAATAACAACCAACTAAAATAGCAACAGCCAGCTAAAAAGCAGGTCAAATAGAAAATGCTTCTGTGGAAGGAGTAGATGCTCTAAGGAATCAACGCGGTTACCAAGGTGAACCACTACAAGTACCTACTCAACAGAACTACTGCTGCGACAAACCAATTCGCCTGCTTAACTGGAGTAAATAATAGATTATCGAAACGGAAAGAAGCAACAGGACTTATGTGCTACAACAGCAAGCCAACAAGCACATACTCGGTAGGTCTTGTTCTTAGGCTTCCGAGGTGACAGCACCATTATCGTAGAATGCTTAGCTGGAACATAGATAGAAAACGCCCTGAATATACAACCAAGCACTGAGCCATAATTTTTATCATGACATATGTTCTGCCATTTATTCATAGTTGGTTAACAAACTTTATTTTGACCAATCATTGAGCCTGGACATGTTAACCTTCTGATTAATATTTGTTTCGTCGAATTATGAGGACGAATTTACTGCATAAGGGGCAACAAAAATCTTTTTCTCGATTTATTCCTAGCTTGGAACAAAGAATCATAAATGCGATAAATATCAAAAATGTCGTAGCTTTCTATGGGCACCTACCGATTACCGCCAGACCTTACCCTTCCTGATTCCGGGTACGAATTCCTTAATTTGCCAAAAACCATTCTCGCAGTGGTTCAGTAGCATTTCTAGGGCTCATCTTATCTGTATATATCCCAGACTTTAACCCTTCTGGTTGTATTTGTTTCAACCATGCCTGAAGGCGCTTCACTATCAAATGCAGAGCTATCAAAACTTTTCTCCGAGTAATTCTTGGTCGGAGCTACGGGAATTCATAAATTGCTTAAAATATTGAAAATGATTGTATCCCTTAGAGACCACCCTACCTTATAGCCGACATTAACCCCTTTTTGGTTGCACATTTGTTTCTATTGGTTGCACATCTGCTTCCACTTACAGAAGCAGGGTATCAAAACATTTTCGTTTTATTCCTGGAACAGGGAATGGAATTCCTTAATCTTGCAAATGATCTCGTTAATGTTGTGTATATTTCTATTGCGACTTGTATTTTTAAATTTAGATATGTTTGCGTTCAGTAAACAGTATTCAGGTAAGCATTTTATTTCCAATAAAAGGAATCTGTTTTATCAAGTGACACTGCCCTATCTGATAGTTATCAGGTTTCTATGCTTATCGATGCCACTGAATATGATAAATGACCCCCAATGAAGCTATTTCTTTTTGTGTTCTATTTTGTAGTCGTAAATTGTCAATTTAGTTTTTTGTAGTAAAAGCTGTTAAATCCACTTATACCATAATCATAACAATTAAATCAAACCTGCCACAATTAGCCATTTGAGATTAAACGACAGTTTTTTGTTGCTTGCATTTGCAGTTGGTTTTTTATAGGAATCTCTTTTTTTTTTCCATCCACTCTTTCAATGATATATTGTCTGCTGTGTTGCTAATGAAACTAAAACAAGGCAGGTAATTATTAAAGCGTTAAATTGTAAGTTTAAGTAATCAGTACTGTGGTGCCATTGACTATTATGGTTAGTTTATCTGTAATTCCCACTTTCTCGTTTTTTTCTTCTTTTTTCATTTTTTTTACGTTGTGTTGGTATTGTTTAATTATTTTAAAAATTTAATTTAATTTCCTTCCATTTTTTTAGCCTATTTTCTATGTTATTCAGAGTTTGAAGTGATTGTGGTTTTTATTAATAAACTTTTGTTATGCTTTGTTGTTTGCCCTGTTTTTATTTGAGTATATAACCACAATTTACATACACAACTATGTTCTATGTGCTGATTATATGATGATGATTTTTTCCTATAAATAATTTCATTTGCCGGTTTTTCATTTATCAAGTTTTTTTACTATTATATTGTGTTTTATACATTTTGTACAATATTATAACACATATTTTTAATATACTATTATTATTGGCATATGTATTTTTCACCTGTTTTTTTTTTTTTGCTTATCTTAGTAAATAAGTCTGAAATAAATGAATAATATACATTTTGCTGTCTGTATATTATATTTTTATTTTTTGCTAAAGTATTTGTCTGTGTGTTTCCTATGTGGCGTTTTTGATTACTAATTTGTTTGCCTTATTTATAATTTCGATTCTTTTTTTTTGCAACAAAATTTTTTATTATATATATTTAATTTTATATTTTTTTTATGCTTTGTTCTTAATTCATTATGAATTTTTTACAAATTTTTTAAAATTTTTTTTTTTAATTTTTTTTGAAATTTTTTTTTTAAATTTTTTTTTGAAATTTTTTTTTTTATTTTTTTTTTACTTTTTTCTGTTTTCGTATGTGTTTACAATTTAATAGATTGAATGAAAAGTTTCTTTCATGTAAAATTCAATTTGTTATGTTTTATTTTTAGTATTTTCTCTTGGATTTTTGAAACAATTTATTTCGTTCATTCGGATATTATTACTGGCATACTGTTTGGTTAGAAAAATATTTAATTGTTCTTGTTGATTTATAAGTTGGCATGTTTTAAAAATAGATTTTATAAAACACACCAACAGTGTAGAAAAGTTCGAAATTAATTACAAATGGAAAACCATGCTGTTTCAGAGAACAAAATATTGAAGCTGCTATATCGACATCTGCGCTTCTTGCTTCAATTTCGAAGCGTCATGGGCTTCATAAAAATTAATATAGAAAATTAATCGGAACTATTAAAACAGACTCTACTTATGTAAATAAAAAGCTGAAGAATTAGAAGTCATCGTAAGTCCAGGTAGTATGTTGTCTTACCCCAATTAGACGTAGCCCTGGTGCTCAAAACCCCGGAACGAAAATTATGAAAAAATATTCCACTAGCAGGTTCTGGCAAAAACTTTAAGAATAAATATAAATTCCTTATGAAAAGTCTTCTCAATCATAAGCTCTCCTTCGAAAGTCGATTTTAAACTTATAAACCTGCTACATTCATTGTATTAAAATTAAAACTTACAAACTATTAAGTTGTGGTGAGAAACTGGTGATACCTTGTACTAAAGGGTGTAATTGAATCTAATACTGTATGTTTGTTAATGTATGATTCAAGGGCAATATGTCACCGAGATCATTGACCCTGTTAGGTTTTCTGTGGAGTTTGTTTTTTTTTAATTCAAATAAACCAACCCAAACTGAATGGTTCCTCATAAGGCTAACCATAACCTTATGGCTCTTTTATGCTACAGACTTACTGGATAAATGATTTTATCATTTGCGTTGAGTTACCCAACTCTCAGTAGAAGCCGTAATGGACAAAAATTTTATACCGAGCTTAGATTTCCCATTTCTGAATGGATATTTTCACACTACCTTTCGTGTTTTTATTTAAATTGAAGATGAAGGCCTTTGAACAAAAAGAACTCTGTAACGTATGATGTCTGTGTAGGGGGGGGGGGTTGTTAACTCACAGTTTTGTGTCTGTCCCTGGTTCATTTGTCGTGAAAGACTTCCTTGTGAAATTTCATGCCATTGTTACATAAATTTTTCATCATTTTGTATTCTTAGTATACAACCCCGTTTGAGTTGGTTCTCTAGAACATTCAAACCATTCCTGTGCTTTCCAATTTGATGATTTTTTCAAATTTGTTATCGATTGTCAGTCAAATATTTTGGCTCTCTCTGCTTTTGAATTTTTTTGTTGATTTCTGTGTCTCCTGGTGGCCATGTCAATGTGATTTTTGTGGGATATAATAGATTGCTTCCAACAATCAGTATTTTTATAATAATAGAAGTCATTCAATGTTTAAAGAGTGGAAATGTTAGAATTTCTTTTGTTTTTCATTTTTATTAAGGTGTAAATTTGTAACAGCACTGTTGAGTCAACTAAATATTTGAAAATTAATGGAAGCCTTGCTTGGTTGTTAAATATTTAAAGAGAATCATGCTGCGAATGGCTATCCGGAAGGCAATTAATTAGATTAATTGCTTAATAATATTGCTTAGACAACCGAAAAAGGTCATAGACTCGATCAATATTATTAAATTAAATCGTCATTTAATTTGTCGTTTTTGTGCTGCGTTTTTGGAAAGCGCATGGAAATATTTGATAGCTCCTGATACTATACCTTAGTGGAGCAATCCCTTTTCTTAGGACAGCCATTTAATATTCCCTCAAAGCACTACATACAACTGTGTTTTGTAGTTTCCGTTGTTGTAGAAGGCGTTGTAAAGTATTTTTAGCACTTTAAAGCAATTTGAAGTATTTTTAATGTCTTTACGAGGCCGTTGAGTTAGCTTCTGATTATGTTTCAAACAAATTTCCTTCTCATTTAAACTATTCTAGGAGAAATTGCGTTTCAAGTTGGCTCATTCCTCTTTACTTTACACCAAGGAGTTAATCATGTGTGATGTAATTGGTTTGTTCCACTGCAGAGGAATGTGCATTTTGCATTTGTTCGCATCGCATACGAAATTAATCAGGCTGTTCTATTGGCCTGTTCTTATTGGCCTACATGCGTGTAATCATTGAATGTCTGCTATCTCTTCCAGAGATGCCAACATTCTTGTTATATAGGGAGAGAGAAATATGTATCGAGACTAAATAAATGACACCAATTTAAACAGATTTGGCCTTCAAACAGATGTCCGATTATCAGACTGTGTAAATTAACTTTTTACCAAGAATTTAATATCCTAACCTGGATGTCATTTGGGCAATTTTGCATTTGAATTTATCGATTACGAATCTATATGTTATAACAGCCTTTACAGAGTTCCCATATCTATGCATGTAATTAATAAATGTCTCGCAATCTCTTCCAGAGGTCCCCAACATTCTTGTGTATATAGACAGAGCGGTATATATTCGCGACTAAATAAATGACACCAATTTTAACAGATTTAGCTTCAACTAGATGGTCGTTATCAGCTGTCAAATATCGGAAGTCCTTGTTGAAAGACCCTTTATCTTCATTATCAATATTTAATGTATTACTTTTCATTGTTCATTGTAAAAACTTCAAAAAGTATCGATTTTTTTTCTTCTAACTTTTTTCATAACATTTTTCCTTAAGTTACCTTTTCTTATAGACTTTTTTGGTGTTAACTTTTTGGGTATTTTCACTTTTTTTTATAAAAAAAAAAGAAAGAAAACTTCATAAAAACCAATAAAATTTCTTCCCACTCTTTTTTTCGTTTTTCGGCTTTCTCCTCGGTAGCAAACCTATTACTGCCGGAGTTTTCCTGAGCCATTCAAAAGCTATGAATTCAGTCATCCATCAACCGATATGTAACTGGAAAAAAAAAAGAACAAAACGTTTTTTTTTTTCTTACATTTTGTTACCTGATAAGTGTGATATGAGTAGAGAAAAAATGGAAAAAGGAGAAAGAGGAGACTTTTTATTTACTTTTGAAAGAAAAACTTTTATTTTTTTTTTTTTAGAATTTTCACTCTTTTCGTTTTCTATTTCATTTTATTATTGTTTTCATCTTAAAATTTTCTTTCGACTTCATTACAACAATAACAACATCATGAATAACTTTATTTTTTAAAACAAAATAGTTTGCTTATTGTTGTTGCTGTTGTTCTGTTTAATAGTTGTCAGGGAATTAAAAGAATGCAAAGACTAATGATGTGTAAACAAGAAAAAAAACTAAGAAAGAACAAGAATAAAGTCTTATTTAAAGTAACTTAATTTCCCTAAACCCTTTGAAACTGACAGTTCCGAATAAATGTCGCGCTTGGCTGTTACTGGTGAAGTCCCGTAGTCTTGTAGGTAGTGCTGGCTTATTAGATGTAAGTCCCAAAATTCAAACCCCATGTCAGACATTTCCAACAAAAAGAAATCTGAAAAAAATATTTCTACGGCGACTTCCTCTCAGCAGATTTCTGGCAAAAACTCTGTGAATAAATAAAATTGCCATGAAAAGTTTTCTAAAAATATGTCGCTCGGAGTCGACTTTAAACCTTAGGTCTCGCACTCATGTATAAACTAACACACAGACATACACAGAAGTAGTGTGACAAGCTAGGTTGTAATACTAACCAATTATGTACGTATGTGTTAGTAATCCTGCAGGTGCTGATACTACTGTCAGGGTTGCATGTTCATTTGCATGAATCTAACACCCTAAATAAAGATGATAATGACACTCAAACATGAAATTGCAGCAGGTTGTTGCTATTGATGATACTGAGAATGAATTTTTTCCTCTCTGCTGCAATTTCCAATGTTCAAATGTTGTCTTGACAACATTGTCCTCTGTATGTCCTTAAAAGTTTGTGAAGGAATGAAAATAAACGTTATATTCTTAGCAAAATTTTTCCCCGAAAATAAGAAATAAATTGTGGCACAATTTGAACAGGATAGCAAGATGCTTCAAACGACCTAAAGGAATCCAAAAAAAATTATATTGGCTCTGTTTGGATGCTGTTTACCCAAAGCAATAAGAACATGTGGGCATCTGAAGTTTACTGAATTGTCCCTTGCCACAAATAGTGCAACAAACTAATTGAGTTTCTAACATGCCTAGTTTAAACAAAAAAAGTTCAAAACCTTTTCAAAGTAAGAATAACAAGCCAATCTAAACTACTTTCTTTGCTTTCACAAATTTAAATTAAAAGGAAAGATACTTCCTTTACCGCTTAACATAATCATTGCTATTAACAGACAATATGTTTCTGAAACATGTTGACAAAACATTTGCAACATAATAAAAACTGTTATTGCTTAGCAACAATTTGATTGTCTTGGAAACCTGAAACATTATTATGATTATTATTGTTATTGTTGCTATTGGTTGTTGTACTTGTGCTTTACTTTACACGAAGTTTAATACTCTAATAAGAGTAATCTGTATACACGAAGTTTATGTTATTAAGAGAACTCTGTTAATGCAACGATTCATTTGAAAGAGTACAGTCATGAGTTTCGTTTCGGAAAGGAAGAATATTTTCTGCTTACAACAGAATCAATAAGAGAACTCTGTTAATGAGAAGTTTTCTCTGAATTTTTAATATTTTTTCGGAGTAAAAGAGACTTTCAACTTAAGATGAATGGAAAAGAGAGTGTTTTAAATAAAATAATCGCGGGTTAATTTACAACTCTTTAGATTAATGAGAGTGCTTTTGCTTCCTAATGGCAGCTGTTTAGCTGTTAATGTGTTTATTTGTTCAAAAGGGTTTATTAACATCTGTAAAGCGATTGTTTTTTTTTCTTATCACAGTAATAAACAATTTTTAAAGGAAGGTGATAATGTGCATGTGTGTGGGATAATAATTGCTCTGCTGTAGGTAAGTGAAATAAAAAGTTACAAGTTTTAGGTTGCCACTGCGATTTTTTTTTGTAACTCGAGGTGAATAAACAATTGAACGATTAAACGATAATGTGTTTACATAAACAAATTAAATAAATTCTAACGATTATCTCAAAATACTAGCAAATATACATAAGAAAAGAGAAAGTAAATCATATAGGGTGGGACATCTATCGGTTTAAATTTGAACATCAGTTATTTTGAATCTGACAATACTTATTTTGATTCTCCTTTGTCACAAAATTCAGGTATTTTATCTCCACTGAACCATAATTAAAACGATTAGGCTTAGTAACATTGGGCTTTATTGGGTCAACGAAAACTGTCGATGAACTCATTTTCATCTTGACGATATATCTTAATAAGCAAAATTGCCGTATTTGGGGTCAGAATAAACCATACTGCGATCTTCACAGATGCATTACAGTGAACTGTTTCTAACGCTTGGAAACGTAGGTTTCCATTGGCACATTTTCTTGAAATGAGGATAGCGCAACCTACTGCGTAGATGGAGACACCTTAGCACACCATAGCGAACCAAATTTTTTGCGGCTGCTCTTCATGGCATCTGATGTTGAACAATATTAAGTTTTCAACAGGCAATTTGCAAATTTCAACAACAATCTTATGCCAAATCGATTTATTGCATCAAAAGTTTGATGGCGTTAAATTACAAAAATTGGAATGCAATTTGGCCCGCCGAGAAGCTGGTTCTATTGCACTGTTTGGACTCATTTTTCTGTGGGCGCCGTTAAGGGAAAGCTGTTGGTGCCGAAATACCTACAACAATTCGATCATTAGAAGCCAACATTGTGCTGCTATTCCGAGATACCGACTCCATACCCTCGAAAAGTGCATTAAATTTAGGATCGATCAAAGGAAATAAAGTGAGCCAGCTGCGCAACATATGAATGTAATTAATATTTTTTCCCAACCGCAACAATTTATCATTTCACAATAAAAAGAAAAAAAAAAAGAAGAAAAGACCGTTTTGTTTAATTGCATTTTAAATTAAACATTAAATAGACCACCCTAATATATATAGCTGTAATCGTAAATGGTCTTCCAATTTTAAATGAAACAAAATATGACAATAACTACAGTCATAATGCATAAGGCCTCTTCACAACTCAACACAGGCTCGTAACACGATTTGCTTTAAAGCAACGAAACCCAACAAATACAACAATTAACCAGGAACAACAATAAAAATAACAACAATTCTAAATAAATAATTTTTTTTATTTTATTTTTTTCTTCTACTAGTCCGTTCGCTGATTTCTCTTCATCTGATTACATGCTATTAAGAATTCTAAAAAAAATAATTTTTTTTTATTTTTTACTCTACACACACATTTACTGTATACCGTAATACTCATTCTAAAACTGTTGTTTTTGTATTGTGCTTAAAAGTTGTTACACTCATAGGCACTTACCTATACAAGAAGATAGAAAATGTTTTATAAAAGCACGATAATCTGTTTAAAATTTACACATTATTGAACAACTTTACATATATACACACAGGAAAATGTGCTCATACACTCTCTCACAGTGCTCTCATTAAATATTTTCACCTCTTTATTACAATATTGTAAGTATGTTTGATAAATAATTAAATACAGTTACTCACATTATTCACAAGTCTACATGGCTCTTTATGTACAATATATACGTATACTAGTGCCAAAGCATTTGTACACTATCTTACGTAGGCTTAGTATAAGATCAAGGCTCAACTTTAAAGGACTCATTCAGTATGTGCTCACATATGACATAGATTCTCTCATTCTATATTACGGTTGTGTAATACTTAAACACGCGGTCTTAACTAATTACGAGCACACATAGAACACACATCTATTCCCAGTTGTTGAATACAAAGGGAAGCAGGTCACCATTGTCAGCCATTGTCATAGCAATCTGCGAAGCAATGTGCGAGTGGGTGGCGTGACTGATGGATGCGTGATGTGAACTAGTTGAGTGATGAGAGTAGACGGGCGATTTGTAGAGTGAGACGTTATCTGGAGGTACATGCTCGCGATGGCGCAGTACGAGTAGTGTTTTCATCGGAACGGTCAGTGCAGATGTATCGACTGATGGCGGAGCGAGCTATGGTTGGTGGCTTGGCGCGCGGTCGGGGGGGCCGCGGCCGGGACCGGGCGGGGGTCTCGCGGGCCGCGGTCGCTCGGGCGGGGCTGGTGGCGTCTATTTTATGCGATGAATTGGGGCCCACGAGAGAGGTGGAACTCCGAATGGACAGGGTTTGCTGAGAATCTGGTTCCACGGCAATGTTTGTGATGCTGATTCCCTGAGTGTTTTGTGTTGAAGAAGGTTTGCTGAGGTGAGAGAGCTGCCCGAGAAGGCATTGTTCCTTCAGTAGTGCGCTTGGTTGGATGTTGTGGCGCGCGTCGGGGTTTGAGACGGCTGCCTCTGTATCTGAAGATGAAGGATAACGTAGAGAGAAGCAAGATTGTAGGATTGCCTTGGGTTATCAAGGCGAGGGACAGGTCCGCGCCAGTTCCTCGGCGACTTTGTGTCGACGAGCGCGGGGGATAATCGCGAGCGCCACGCGGAGCAGGTTATGTCGGCGAGCTGGTCCGATAGGATTCGTGGTATAACTGTTTTCAAAAACGATCAAACGGCACGAGTGCCGAAGCTGGAAGAAGAGACGCACGCTCACTTTCGCGGAAAGATGAGAACTGGTAAGAGAAGAGGATGATAAGAGGACGAAGAAGAAGGAGAATGCCAGAGTGACCGAAAGCACAGCTGAAGCACTGGCAACGAACTTGACGGGCCTCAGTTGCCTCAACGCTTAGCTTATGTTATGCGATCTATGGAACTTTCAGTGGGGTGAGTTGTGAGCTCGTGCGAGAAGAAGCTCGGATCATAAATTCGAAGAGAAAACGCTCGAGGTTTTCAACCGTACGTGAGGGATATTGTTGGTGAGAAAGAGGCACGTTGAGTAACGAGACGAAGAAGAAAGAAAGAAGATGGACCGCAAGAGCAGCCGATGAGCGGAAGCACACGGCAACGAACTTGACGCCCTAGTAGCCCTCAACCGGCTTGCTTTATTATGATTATGGAGAGGTCTAATTGTAAGCTCTCGAGCAAAAATTACAACAACTTGGGTTTGGTCAAGCGCGGTGGTACGTGGAACGAGGTGGAGGCAGTTGGCAGACGAGGGGGTGTGCGAGGTGTTTCAAACTGCTCCTCATCGCAACATACCCTGCAATAGTTCGGCTTGGATCTATTCTAGATGCTTGCCAGCCTTCTAATCTAGCAGTGTTCTGTAATGATATCAGCAGCTAACCACAGACTGTCCCTGTTTAGATAATAAGGCCAGAAGTGGATCTATTCTATCGTGGTCTATAGCAGGCCATAGATACCTAGACATATAACACTTCGATCCACCCATTCAACGACTCTGCTCTTCTCCCTTGAGCAGGCCGTTGTAGTGGCAGATTGGAGAATCACAACCAACTATCAAATTGCCCACAGAAAGTAATTTGAAGGGAAGCTCTTCTCACGTACACACAATGTGGACTTGACAACAAGATAGTGAGTTTTTGTGATGTTTTCTTAGCTTGCAGTTGTAAACCACAAAATACAGCAAAAACTACCACATGCCATTGGAAAAAATCAACCTAATTTGTGCCTCAGAGTCACGGAAAATTGGCGAATCAGAGAAGTCGTAGTGGACATTTGAAGGCAGTTATATTTCATTTGTAGTCGCATTAAGGGGTTTCAAATGAATAAAAATTTATTTTTTTTAAATTCAAAATAATAAGCTCTTAATGAAAGACCCGTTATATTTATTTATTTTAACAATATCTCATAACTATGGAGTTATCAATTATTTTTTGCTTGTCATTTATTTATTTGCATAATTTTTTTCAATTTTCAAAATTTTATTAAAAAAGTAAAGAAAAATGAATGAGCAAGGAAATAAAATAATTTTGCAAATTGCATGTGTAAACAAGTTCACAGATTGTTAAAGTAGTTTCCATGACAAACAACAATAACAAAACAGACATAGTGACAACAGGAATTAATAAATAAAAAAAATTAAAAAAAAAACTATCCACAAAAGTTTAACAACAATGACAGCGTAGTTCTGTCTCTTTTCTTTGTTTCTTTCTCTCTCTTTTTCTCTCTTTTCTGTATACACATGTTTATTATTTATTTAAAAAATAAAATGAAAATGAAAACAAAAACTTACCATTTATTGGTTTCAACATAACGTATGAGTATTATTATTACTCGGCATTAATTGTTACAAAATATTACGTAACGCCACGGGTGGTCTTTCTCTTATTGTAAAACACTTGTTGTAAATTATGATTTTTTACGGTTTTGTTTTTTTTTTGTTTTAACACATTATTTTATGTATAAAGTGTGAAAATATTATAAATTTTATTGAAGTTTTTTCATTAAATTTTAAAATACATGGTAAATTTAAAATAAAAACAATTTAGAAAATATATTGGATTTTAATTAGAAAACTTCGCTATTGATGTTGGAAGAAATAAGAAGAAACGTCAGAGAGTCGAAAAAATTCATGTTAATATGCCCAATCTACACATCTAAAGAAGTCTTTTATTGTACATTCAAGCAATATCTCTCCGTATGCCTTCCTATTGCACCATGACTCATGAGAGGGGTGTCCCTATTATCTAATATGATTCAGCAGCCTAATAGAGGTATATCTTAAGAAAGAAAAAGGATTTAAGAAAACCTTACAAGAAAAAATATTGCCGTAGTCTAGTAAATGGTGTGTGAAGCCTGGTCTAAATTGCTGACTGAAAGATAGATATTGACCATAAGTCTAGTAAGTATGTGTTGGCTTCTTATCGGAAAGGCCAGGGGCTCGAATCCCCGGTCAGACATCAAAAGGAAAATGAAACATATTTTCTAGGGACTTCCTCTACAGAGATTTCCTGGCCAAAAACTCTGAGAGTAAATAAAATTGCGCCATGAAAGTTTCTCCAAAAATTCTGTCAGTCCGGAGTCTACTTTAAACTGTAAGTCCCGCACTCATGTATAACAAATACACACTCAACAAAAGTGGGTGTGGAAGCATGACTGTAATCCCGAAGGACATTAATGGTTAAAGGGTTGTAATGGGCCAATTATGTTATGTAATGTATGGCAGCAAAATTTTTCAACTTGTCTTGCTATTACACGAACACTTGCTGAGAGTAGACTATGGCGACAAAGCTGACAATAAAGAAAGGTCCTTCCTTGGTCCATAATTGTTAGACGTATGATTTAAGAAGTCATAAGAAAAATTAACGTGAACAAATCGGACGATCTTGATTGCAAATACTCATCACCTTTACGTGAGTTAGTCAAGCCGTTTAAATTTCTCATACAGAATATTCATTGTTGGATGGCTGTGTGGCATATAGCGGTGTATTGTTTAAATCATTTGTTAGTGTTAGTGACCAGATCATCCAATTCAAATCAAAAGTATTCGATAATCATTGGTTTAGCCGTGCACAATTATTGTTTGGCGAATGTGATTTTCAAAGAAATATGGACCGATGACCTTATAGTGGATTTTTGCGGAATGCATTGAACGCTCTTGGATCTATGGATTGCTCTCATACCAAGTTCGACAAAAATGGTTTTCATTGCTGAAAATGGTTCTTCGATGAAAACTGTAATCACTTGCCAAACATGCGAAACCCAATTAGGAAACATACGTCATTGTCTACAGTTATTTTCGTTTCCACCTTCAGTCCGGGTTAAATTGAATTTTGTACTAGCGCAGATACAAATCATAATACAAAATTCGCCTGCGAACATCGAGTTCTTGAAAGTGACACAAAACCTACTGCCTTGAATTTCAGGGCCATTGGTGATGATTTTTTTTTTTGCCAGATCATACGTTTTGTCCACGTGCTGGTATTGGTAAATTTTTTACAGAACCAGTGGACTTGAATTTATCCACCACATTGTGAATAGTCCACTCGCTAGGATGATTATGGCTATTAAAAAAATGGACTAAGCATGCAGTACGTTGACCGAAAAGAACGCTAGTTTTGGTAAACAATTTTATTATTTGCTGGGAAGCTTATATCAGATATGCTTATACCAAGTATGCAAATCTGTTGCCTCCAGTAGCAAAAATAAATCTAAAATTTAACGAAGTCCCCATCCCACTGGCATTAATTTTGTTTTATTTTTATAATAAGGCATCAACAGCATTAAATTCTTTGGTTTTAGCTTAAGTGTCAAAAATTGTTTTCATTTTATTTGATTAGCATTCAAAACAAAATACAGGAAAACTCCTGTCAAATTTATTTACAAAATATTGTTAAGCGACCCGCACCCTTAACACCTCCTTTTAACAGCTAAAACGTTAATCGTGAAATGTTTTCAATTTTTACAATTTATTGTGGTTGCTTGTTGTTTTTGTTGTTGTAGCATAAATCACTCGCAATAACACGTGTACTATATTGACACTCAGTATTTTAATGTCATTCAAAAGTGTTTTCATAAATTTAATTTTCAAAGTACAATGTATCACAGAAGCTAATGGCATAGCATGTATGTCAGTAGCATTGTTACATCCATAACAACAACAACCATAACAACAACAACAACCGCAACAGTAATAATAATGTAACATTAACATTGATGTTGTCAACACAGATGTTGTTGTAAAAAAAAAAAAATTATAATTTTATGCATGCAATAGCAATGGCAGCGCCATCAAGTATAACGGGTTTTCCGTTACTGCTCTAGACATTATGCATAACAATCGCAACGACGATGTAAAGAGCACAAGAGAGTACAGCAATTTAACACAATTGAGACAGAATTATTGCTACACCCACTACTGCTGCTGAGTAGTTTTCAAAGAAAAACCGTTATTTTATGCAAAATAGAAGCAAAAAAAGAGAAAAATCAAGATTATTAAAGTGCAGCAGCAAGAGATGAAACATGGAATGAAAATGTTAAACATCTGCTGTTAAAGTGTAGGGGGGAGGGGTATGAAAGCAATTTTGCTGAGACTGGAATTTTGAATCATGTGGGGAGTCAAGCACGTCCCGTTTGTATAATGGAAGTGTGGTTGTGTTAGTGTGTGTTATTGAAATGCAATTTGTTACAAATGGCAACAGCATTAGGGATATAAGAGTAGCTGCAGTTTTGATTGTTTGGTTTTGAAGATGAAAATGGATTGTTGTCTGCTTTCTTTCTCTCTCTCCTCTCTCTTTCTCTCTCTCTCTCTCTCCTCTCTCTTCTTCTTTTTAAGTTTATTTCACTAAAGCAGTGATTTTCTGTTACAACTTCGTTAGAATTTCAAAGGATTTCAGGTTTAAATATTTTAATATGAAAGCGGTTGTTTTGAAAATATTTTGTTATTCCTTTTACATTTTTCTGCCTTAGCTAATCTTATTTAAATGCGAGGGTTAAAATGCAAAAACACTAGAGCTGCTGTTCTTATCCGAGCAGAGGGAGTCTAAGCCGGGCATAAACTAAGAAGCACACCAGCAATCTCAGTGGACGGTTTACATCACATCCATGTGAGATAAACATGCCTTCATATCGCTCGTAAGGAATATTTAATGAAGCAACATGTCGTTGGTGTACAGATCATCTTCGACGATATCAAAAAAATATTCGCCGATGACGCTCCAGTCCATATCCCACAACAAACAGTGATTTATTTGAAATACCTTAGACACCCATGGATTCATGTGCATTGGTATCATCCCACAATTGGACAATTTTGTTTGTATAGGTATTCAGAAGTGGAGTTGTGGCAGAAGTTCGTTTCAGTCGTTGAAATCAAGCATATGCTGCTCATTACTCTACGCTTTTTGGAGCTGACGTCGGCTTACGACTGTAATCAATACACTTTACAATGGTGCCAATAACCTAGCCTTAGTGGTAAAGCATTTAAGAGTGTTTAATCTCAAAAGCAACAGGAGGTATAGACCAATAGCTGTTTTGCCTCAAGGTATATTCTTAAAATGGAGAAATACAGAGAAATACAAGGTATAAGCCGCCTTTTTTCTAATCTTGAGTATTTTCCTACATCGATGGCTATTTTTTGAAGGTTTTCCCTATCCTTCGTAAACCTTATCTTCCTATTTTTCTTAATTTAATGACAACAAATTATCGCTATTTCAGCAGACAATTTAATTTCCTTTTTGGCAAATTAATTTGCTTTCCATTACATCCTTTAAGACTCAATTCCAACAACCAATAGCTGTGCTCTTTCCTTAACAACAAAAATACTTGTTAGTCAATGTCTCCTGTTCTCCTTTAGCAGGCAAGTAAACTTAAAACGAACACACTTCCGGTCTTGGGGTTATAAGCAGCTAATAAAAATAAACTTTACGTAGCCACAACAAACCAATGGCGGTGGTGTGTGGTGGATGAAAAGGCGAGAAAAAAGGAACCCAAAAAAACATTGAAAAAATAAAGTTTAAGGATAGAAGAGCGAAGTGTAAGAGTAAGTATAAGAGTAAGGACAACGAAAATAACCCAACATTACTTAACTAAACTAGGTTGGAAACGGAAGGAAACTAATAGTGAAGCAAGTGTAATTGCAACTATTTGTTGCAAAGATTTTCCAATTTTTTTTTCTTTTAAGCCGTCAGCGTTTGTGGCTGTATTTGGTAGTTAAAGCAATAGATGTTATTGTTGTTGTTGTTGTTTTTGTTGTTGTTATTTGTATTTATTTACCATTGGATTTTTATCTTGCCACGGAAATGTTAAAGTTTTTTTGTGGTTTTAGTTGGATTTCTGGCTAATCATAGTCTTTACGAGCTAAGCAATGGCTTGCTGGTTGAGAAAATTATCAAATCCGGCGTGTATGGAATGTAAGATTACTTGGAAGAAGTGGGGTTTGTGTCTGTGCTTGAGAAAAAGTAAAGATGAAATTATCAGGAAGATTTGTTTGAAGTTGAAGTTATTAAGTTGTCCTAGAAAAATAAACTAATATCGCTCATAAAATTCTTATTTGTTGTGAAGAGTGCTTTACGGAATTCCTTGCCGGACCACTTGATATGCACTCAGGTTGTCTTAATGGTCATTATCCCAGAATCTATAAGTCTTTGGCCCAACATGTAGATTTTGAATTCATGAATCTGGGCTGTTGTGTTTTACAAATTACAGGATACTACTCTGATTTAACGGAGAGAATACCTTGCTTAACACTTAATATGTACTTAGTATTTACTTTCATATTCATCATCTTAGGATCTACAATTTGGGTTCGAACACACCCCAGTCTTGAGCCAACATGTGGATTTTGTAGCGTGAATCTTGGCTATTGTGTTTTCCCGTCACTGAAATCCATAATATTGGCGTGAACATTATTGTTTAACAAGATTGTGTACCGTCTGATAAGGCAAGATAAGACGTGGAGTATGTTCAGGATCTCAAGACTATAGGATCTAAATAACGCGGATAACATAGAAAACTAAATGCTATTGTCAATTGGAAAACCAAGGCATTACGTCATGTTCTAATGCATTTGTTCAATTCTTAAAATTTTGTAAAAAGAATACGATGTTGTTGGGCAAAATTATGGTCGCTTGCTTCTTCGTTTTTAGCCATCAAGAAATGGGGCATAGAATCAGAACAGACCTTGACTGGCATAGCCCAGCGACAGGAGACGGAATTCATTGCCAATCAGCACAAGATCGTACCTTTTTTAAAAACTCTTCCTATCGAACGCAAGGCGTTAACTTTACAACTCAATTACCTCTGAGGATATGGTAAATATTAGAAGACATTCTCCTGTTGATTTAAGAGGCTGCCAGATACTTCACAAAAATGAGGAGAAGACGTTTATCTTGTGAGCTCTTCGTTTATAGTTGGAGTTCATTTAGATCAAGTGCTTTGGGATAGTCTACATAAATACGACAATATAGTCAGGCCGCATCCTATTGTTAACAATCTATGATGAGCCTCTTATGGTTGCCAACACCTTATGTTTGTAGACACTACTATTCTTAATCATATAGAAACAATTTGCTAAATGATCACAGGTTTTTCTTTCATAGTGAATGCGCTTAAATCCTTCAGCCCTTTTTCCATAAAATAATTTCTGATTGTTATATTACGAAATATTAAAGAAAAGTAACCCAACCTTTGAATGGAAAGAACTTGTAACGATAGTAAAATCCTATCCATGGTAGGTAATAAATTCATTTCACATGTGCATCAATGCTGCACGACATACTACACACAATGCTCGTACAAAACCAACAATAACTAAAGGAACATCATGTACCACTTGGCACTGGCTGGCCATACATGCCAGCATATGCTTCAGGAGAATTATGGACAATACAACGACAAACAGATGAGCAGAGAAGCGGACAACATATTTTATACATTGAATGATAGTCACGCAAATTGTGGTAAGTAGTGGTACAGATAAGCAGTAGGACAAAAGCATTTTGTAGGTGGTGGTCGAAGGCTGCTAACACACTCTTCAAGTACTTGAATAATAAAGGAGAGTTGAGAGAGAGGAGAAAAAAAATAGCCTTACGTCGTACCAAAATATTGTATTCTTTTAAAAGACTTTAAAATATGAAATGTTATTCATACGAAATCTTACCAAATAAATCTTTAAAACCACAATACAAGTCACTAACACTACAGTACAACACCATATTGGCTGTACACTATTGCCCATCAAAAAAATGCTATAAAAAAAAAAATAAAAAAAAACAACACATAGTAAAGAGAGTGCATTGAGCAACTAAGTAACAACAACCGCATGTACTTTGGCTTATAATTAACATGACAAATAGACAGATTTAACAAACAATACATAAACAACATACAATGCATGAATACACTACATACATCTAGCACATTAACAGTTCTATAATAAATAAACAAGAAAAAAACAAACGAAAAAGAAAATTTTATTCTATGAAGTTCTGCGTTATGAACCATTAAAAAACGTTACTTCCACTGTTTATGACATAAAGGCACTTCATTGTTATAAACAAAAACAAATAATCCTTTAGAGAGCAACAAACAATAAACAAACATATGTGTGATGTTTTCAGAGCATACCAAACAAACTTTCTGTCATCGATAAAAATACAAACAATATGCACGCAATATTGGCAGCATATCACTACAAACATCATACGTTGCTTATATGCTATATTTTGTCATAAAAAGAGAGCACAATATCTACCACTCTATTAAAAGAAGCAAAATTACTTAATTTAACTGTGCAACAACAACAAACAACAAACAGAAATATAAAAGCAAATAAAACTAAAGAAAAATTACTTAAGAACCACTACAAGAAAAACATCAAAGAAAATATGACAAATATCAGTAATACCAAAACTGTCACCTATGCTCTCAATCCATACCTCGCCTTTATTTTCTCCAAAGCAACTTTAAAAAAATAGTATTTTTTTCCTTTAAAATCTATTCTTAAAACTGGGCCTTTTTGGATCATGTTTTTGTTTTTTAAACCCGCTTTTTCTTCTTAAAACCTGACAATTTGAAATAATTTATGTTCACTTTTCAAAGATGAAATAAATAAAACATGTTCAACTGAATACGTTATTTGCATAACTGCAGTCGTAAATAACTAAATGTTAATGGGAAAAACATTCTTATAATGAATACAGAATCATTAAGAAGAGAATGCAACCAAAAAGAAGTCAAAAAGTTGTATTTTTAGTTGATGTTTGCAATAAAAGCTTTTTACAAAACCAACATAAATGACGACACAGAAAAGAAAATTGTTTTGGAACGGCCATTATATACCCTTAAGGATTACAACCTAGTTTCTTACACCGCTTATGTTGTTGTAACTAATTTTAGATATGGACTAGCAAGACTACAACTCCAAACGTCGACCTCCGAACGATGCTTTTTATATGGCAAATTTTTTATTTACTCTCGGAGTATTCTGACTGAAAATCGCTGAGTTACATTATGGAGCTATATACAATCATCAGCTCGTAGACATGGGCCTACCACGCCAGAACCAGCACAAGAGGACTAACTTCTTCATGGCAATTTTATTTCGCTCTCAAGGATTTTGTTGGCCGGAGAAATATTTATGGGCAATTTTTTTATTTACTTGGATTCTTTTACACAAATCATGCCTGACTTACACTATGGAGCAATTACAATCATGAGCTTATAGCCATGGAACCCTACACGGCTCAGAAGACCACGAAGGCAGGACTAAAATGTTTTTATGCCAATTTTTCTTTACTCCCTAGGATTTTGCTAGCACAATCTGCTGCGAGGCAGTCCAGGGAGAAGATATACGTTTTTTCGTATCTTCTTTTTGTAGGAATATTTGACCAGGAGTTTCACCTCGCAACCAAACTATAAGCCAACACACTAGCCTTAGTTTACAACCTGCCATATCCTGAATATTCTTTACTCTATAATTACTTGTTATAATTATAAATATTTTGTCCACTATTCTCAACTTTTTCCATAATTTTTTTGCCGCTCAATTTAGAATAATATTTTTTATTTTCAAATAAACTGACCTCACATTAACTAAACTATTGATGACCCAATATTACCATATAATAACATGTACACATACTACTGGTAATTTAGTTTGGCTCTCTCTTTCTTGTTTAATTAATAATCTTCATAAAAACGGAGAAGAAAAAAAATGCTTAAGAGAACTTTACTTGCTCTTATAATTTAAAACATGTTCTGAGAAAATGTTACTGTGCAAAAGCTGCAAAAGGAATGTTAAAGTAAAGAAATAAAAATAATCATTTTAACTGCTGTTTTAAGCATTTTAACATTAAATGTTCAAAGAAATTATTTAAATAAGTATGGATTAAAATCATTATGCTCTGTTCAGTTAACACAGAAATGGAAGTTGAATTTTGAAAATTTCCTTACAGCTAAGAAAACAGTCATGCTGTTAATAAGGAAAGTTTACTAGAAAAATTGAAACGACTGCTGCTCATTTTATTTCCTTTAAAAAATTTCTAGTTTTTTTAAGTTTCTATGAAATAAAAAGGAAAGTCATCTTATATGCAAAGAAACGTTAACAATTAAATAGCAAATTTTAATAATAGTGAGTTCACGCTTTAAATGTTATAGTGAGAGTCAAAAGGAACTGTACACTATGCATAAAATTCTGACAATCATCAAACTCAACTTGACCACTTCAAATGAGAGTGCCTGAAAATTTGAAATTTTTTAAATTTTTCTGTTTGGTTTCAATTTGTAAAAGCTGGCAATGAAACAATTTTAAAATTAAAAAAGTAACGGCAATTTTGTAATGTACAGTATGCTTTTGACGCTTCACACTGGCGTCCAAATGTATATACATTCTAAAACGACGTTTGAAACTATGGAGTCTTAGATGCAATAAAAATAAAAATGAAATTCGTGTTCGTTTCAATTAAATCCATAATTATTCACACACACTTTCTTGTGTTGCCGTGCCACTGTTTCAAACTGATCTACACAACAATGCTTTATTTGTTATTCCTTTGTTTATGTCCCTTTGCGATAAACAATACATCACGCATAATTGTTCTGTAGCCTCTTGTTAAATGAGATCTTCAAACCCCGATTGGTTTACTTACACGCCAACTCGTCTTCACACACAAGACTGATTGAACTTCTACTCCGATCCTTCATGCTTTGCCTTTTATATCACGTCGTAAACAGTCTGATGAATGTTCCGTAAGCCAGGTTCTAGTCTTCGCTTCACGAGAATCCTACGAATGGAAAACAACATATTTAAATTCATACTTGTTTATTTGCTTGTTGTTAGTGTAGGTTGTTTACGTTAGTCATCTGCTGTTGTTGTTGTTATTGCTTATTCCTTTTTTTCGTTATACTGATGTTGTTGTTTTATTTTCGTTAATGAGTAAACAGTCCGTTGTTTTGTTTTTGTAGCTTTTGTTTAACATTTTAATGTTAAACGATTATACACCATTCCCATTTTCGTAACAATGCCATATCTTTTCAATCTTTTTTTTTTAGAAAAAAAAACCAAGATACATGAAGTGAATGTACTTATTATTCGAGTTACTTCTGTGGCGGTAGGATGCCAAGAAGTCATCACAGTAGGAACTAAGTCAGTGTGTTGCCTTATTAAATGCAAGCCTGAGGTTCAACTTCTAGCTCAGAAACTTCGCACAAAACTAAAACAAAAATCGTTTCCGAATTCTTGAAATTACAAACTCCTAACGTAATATGGATTTCAGTTTCTGCTCTGTTCAATAACTCCTCAGTTCAACGCATTCATTAAAACAAAATTATTTTTTACACCCCCCCTGTGTACTGAGGCGTTT
>QOCX01002470.1:0-22142 GCA_005959815.1 Sarcophaga bullata | reverse complement strand
TGTAAGTGGAGCTACACTATACGTATGTACATACATGTGTACCGCAACACTTTCGCAATAGGCCAGTCCATGTAGTAAGTATTCAGTTTAAGCAATGTGATCGTGTGTGTTCACATGAAATATGCGTTGAGAAATTAAAGAAAAGAAAAAAAACTCTTAATTTGAGAAACCGAAAATTTGCCCACTCTTTCGCAAAAAACTTAAAACACATTAGAGGTGCCTACCAAGTTACGTAATTTTTTGATATCCTATTGACATGATGGCGTGGTTCACCAAAATATAAAAGCATAGACCATTAGATCTCTTTGTTACGAAGGCACTCCTGATGCTATTAATACGTTCACGCCGGCGCATACCACGAGTGGCCGGCACTAGACTGCCTTATCGGGCGGGCGCATACCACCGGTGACCCGCACTAGACTGCCTTATCGGGCGGCGCGTATCACCGGTAGCACGCACTAGACTGCCTTATCGGGCGGCGTTTGCCACCGGTGGCCCGCACTAGACTGCCACACCGGTTGACGTGTACTACCGTTGGTACGCAATTGATTATGCTAATAGACAGTGGGTAATACCGATACCGTTGTATTGCTGCAAAAAAAAAAAACTGCCGTCCGATAGAGCGCAAAGCATTTAGCGCAGCCGCCTGTGTAGGCGACAACCATCAATTTAAGCGCCGGCGTGAACGTGTTAAACTAGTTACAACGTCTTGTAATTCTAAAGCTCCATAAGAAGGCTGATCTTTGTGAGTGGGAAAAATTTAAGGGGGCAGTTTTATCACATTGAACATTGTCTGCATTGCCACATTGTCATACGGCAGGATAAAACACGTTTTCGGTGTAATCATAGTCGTTTTGACCAAACGAATTCGCTGCATATCATAATCGATAAGTCTAGTGAATGTAGGGACTTCAGAAATTGCCCATCTCAAGTGGAAGTGCTGTGAATTGGCCACCAAGGTTATCATGCCTTCGCTCAAAGGCAGGAATACAGTATTATCTACGTTACAAAGTGTCCTTAATTTAGTTTCTCTGTAGAAGTGGATATGAGTGACACGTAATGACATGAAGTACTCGCATAACCTGCCTATGTATCGAGCCATACTTAAGTACTTTTGCTAAACTCTACTGATGAGTCATGCAATTTTCCTTGACAAACGCACACTTGGCCTTGAACAACGCAGAACTGCGCGAAGAAGATATTCGCCTTGTTCTGGGCACGACTTCCTTTCTAAATCTGTTTCTCAAACCTTGCCTTTGTTCCTATTAGAAAGCGTAGAGCTGCCTCCGTATTTTAAATTTAATTTTTAAGAATGGGAATTTCTAAAAAGTTTTTAAGGGGCTGTTGCTCTGGAAAAAAAAAAAAAAAAAAAAAAAGAGAGAGAGAGAGAGAGAGAGAGTACCCTTAACATAATTAAATTGTATATGGTTACCCTTTATTCAAGTACGTTGTAATTTTATTCACATTTATGTTGCTGCCTTGCTGCACATTTTAAAAAAAAATTTTTTTTTTTTTTTAATAATTTTATGTTTTCTTATTTAAAAAAATTTTTTGCTTTTTCATAAGCCACAAATTGGTATTTAACAAAACAATTGTTTAAAGTGTTAACCACACTTGAATAGATTGCATTACAAAAACAAAAAGTATGATGTGTGGGACTACTGAGAAAGCTTAAAACCAACCCTTTACGATGAGTGAACAACCAACCTAAAGGGCACACTTAAAAAGTATTGAAAATGATTTAAAAAAAAACAAAAATATTTTAAATCAATGCAAATACATTTCAAAACTAATTGGCCAACACAGTGTGTCAAGTTAATAAATACAAAGCAAATCAAATAGAAAAAAAAAATTTTTTTCTTTTCAAAACCCCACAAATGTCAATTGGGTTTTAAGGTTTTTCTCTTTTAAACCTTCGTAAACAATTATAAGGTTCAAGTTACACACACAATTATTTCAAAATATTTACACAGTAAAATGAAAAAAACTTAAAAAATTTCAAAAAAAAAAAATTATAAAATGTGAGAAAAATATGTTCAAGAAAACATTGACTTACGTCTTCTCCTCTACCGGTAGACACTTAATTCTTTACATAGGCCAAAAAGACAAGTTTCTTAAGTTATTAGTTTAAGCAGCAATGTTAGAATATGTGTAAAGAATTATTTACCCGAAAGAAAAGTTAAAAATTATACAGAAACAAGGTTTTAAATTAATTGTTTACATGATGTAAACAATTATTTGTAACATAAACAATATTTTACATGGTATATAAATTTCTTTTAAAATAAATAAGAAATTATTTGTAATGCACAAACAGTGTTTTACATGATAAATCTTCACAATTTATTTCATGGAAATAATTGTTTACATCATTTACAGAAGAATTTACAATGTCCTTTTTGTTTATAGCATAAACCATTATTTATGTAATAAAAAGATACACTTGCAAAAAAATAAAAATAATTAATTGATGGAGGCAATTGATTACATGACGTAAACAATTATTCACTTAAGGGTAACAATTATTTACAAGAGAAGAAACATATTTACTTAAATTAAACGATTATTTAGCACAGATAAAAACTAATTAATTGATGTAGACAATTGATTGCATGACGTAAGCAATTATTTACTTGAGGTAAACAATATATAGAAAAATTTCATTGACGTAATTAAATATGTCTATGATGTATACAAAAATTTACGTAAGGTAAAAAATTATTTACAAGAAATAGAAAGCATTTACTTAATGTAAACAATTATTTACATCATGTAAACAATATGTAATTTAACATCTATATGATGTACACAATAATTTACTTGCATTCAACCATTATTTACAACATGTAAAATCTTAATAAACTTATGGTAAGCAAATGTTTACATAACGTAAACAAATGTTTACATAACGTAAAGAAATATTTACTTGTGGTATATAGTTATTTACAACAAAATAAATTGTTTGTAATTGTTTACAGAAAATAAAAACTATTTAATTAAGGTAAATGGCTTTTTACTAGATGTAAAAAAATTAATAATTGATGTAAGCAAATGTTTACATAACGAAAACAAATATTTACTTGTAATAAATAGTTATTTACAACAAATATTTACTTGTAGTAAATAGTTATTTACAATCTGTAAAAATATGTAATTTAAGTTAGTAATTTTTTACATGACGTACAGAAAATTTTACTTAAGGTAAACAATTGTTTACATGATGTAAAAAATATAATTAATTAAATACGTCATGTACAATGACATTTATTTGAATGTAAACAATTATTTTCACTAACAAAATTTTAGTAATTATTTACCTAATGTAAACCACTATTTAATCAGAATTTTTCATGTAAAATTGAAAAATTACCTCGCATACATAAATTTTTTGTGGAATTTTACATTTTTACGTAAGTTTAGCTGTCCTTGTAGAAAATTTTGGAAGTGTTTACGTAATGTAGAAAAATGTACTTAAAAAAAGTCTATGAAAAATTATTATTTTTTTATATGGAAATTTATTTTTCTTTCTGAATATTTGCTAATATAGATGTAACGATGTAAATTTAATGACGTAATTAATGTAAATAAATATGTAAACAATGTTTTATTTACACAAAACAGTCTCTTATTTCAGGAAATAGCGTAAATAATGTGTAACATTTCATATTAGGTACAAAATGTGAAAGGAGGTTTAGATCTAAAACAACTTTTGTATTCTTTACATCATGTAAAAAATGTAAATAATGTAAATCCATTATATTACTATTTTTAAATTGCTAACTTTTCATTTACCTATAAATATGATATTTAAACGTATTTTAAATTAGGTAAACAATGTAAATAAAATATGTAAACTAGGTTTTATTTACAGAAATAATATCTTGTGTAAATTTCAAAAATTTAGCACAAAATATGGAATTTTCAAGTAAATTTTTCATGTAAATCCTGTTGTTACTACCAAATTTTTTAAATTTACTTGTAAAAGGAATTATTTACATCATGTAAAAAATGTAAATTATGAAAATACTTAAATTTAATTTAAAATTTTACATTTATTTTAGTATAACTGATAATTACAAGCAATATGAATTGTTTAAACAATGTAAATTAACATGTAAACAATGTAAATAAATATGTAAACAATGCAAATAAATATGTAAGCAATGTAAATAAACATGTAAACAATGTAAATAAACATGTAAACAATGTAAATAAACATGTAAACAATGTAATATTTATTAAAGACTGAAAAAATTGTTCAATTTAAAGTTTTACAGTTGAGGTTAATAAAGCTGTATGGTTTTTTATTTAAGAGGGAAGGGAAATGGTCTATTTAGAAATTCATTTAACGTTTCTTTTGTCGTTTGTTTTTTTATTATTATTGTTTAATAGTTTAACTATGAAACATTGTATTGCGAATTGTTTTGGTTTTTGTTTAAGCCATTAAATTAAGAGAGAAAAAAATTGGGCTTTGAAACAAATTTGTAACAAGCGTTTAACATTATAAAGAAGAAGAAAAACAACAACAACAACAATACCAGATAATAATAACAATAAAAATTGGTATTTTTACGCTTGTTGCACACACAAAAAACATTGTGAATAATTTGAAAATTGACAATGCCGGCATGGCGATGGTATGAGATGTAAATCACGTAAAATTAAAGCAACGTGAACAACAAATTGTCAAATGGCTTGTAAAATTGCATAAAAACAAAAAAAAAATTAAATTGGCTGACACAATATGGCAATACACTAATGGTAACACAACAACGAAAGTCGAGCAGAAGAGTATGAATTTTTATAATCAAATTGTATGTTAAAAATGTTTCAAAGGCCTTTCAAAATGACAATCGCAATAGCCAACCTCCATTGACTGCGTGAATCAAATGTTTAGGAGAAGGGAGGAGGCAGAAGGTGGGTAATTGGGTTTTAAATTTACCCACTTAAACGACATAAACAGACCCCCATATAAACTGCTATTTTTCATGGTTCAATGCCAGCCATAAACATACAGAATGTACCGTCGTCGTACCAGTATCCCTGGACTGGTCTTTTCAATGTTGTCCGTCGTTGTCTTAATAAAATAATCTTCTTTCCACTTCTATTTCAAATGGTCGGTGATGTTTTAAATTATTTTTTAAACTGTTTTATTGTGTAATTTTCCTTCACATTATTTGTTTCTTTATTTGTTGTTTTAATTTTTTATTTATTTATTGTGTGAATAATTTCGGTGATTTTTAGTTTTTTTTTATGATTTCTTTTGGCAAAATTTCATTTGGACCATGATTCATTGAAATTTTGAAACAGAAATTAAGCAAAAAAAAGTTTAAAATTTCATAATCTTTGTATCCAGAAATGTATAAGTCATGGTAAAAGTCTTTTAATGCTTTAATTATTGTACAAATAATTTAATTTCTTATCAACAAATTTATTTAAACAATTTAAGAAATCACTGTCTGACTAACCTCTACCAATCTTTGTGTTTTTTTATTAAGGAAACTTCTAAAATTAATGGATTTTCTTTTAAAAAATATAAATTTTACATTATTTACACTTTTTATAGTACTTAATGTAAGAAACTAAAGATTATTTACATATTTTTTTACATGGAAATACAATCTTAAATGCAATTACTTTCATTTTTAATACAAAAAAAAAAAAAAAAAAAAAAAAAAAAAAAAAAAAAAAAAAAAAAAAACCAACAAACCTATAATGTAATTTTTTTAATTAAAATATACAAAATTTCACACGCATGCCATTTTTTACCATTTTTTAAATGATGTAAACAATTCAAATTTTATTTTTTTTTACAAACTATGATCGATTTTAAAATTTATGGTTTTTATATGGTATTTACATTTTTTACATAAGATACTCAAAGTAAATATTTACCACTGCCTAAGTGGGCCTTATCCTTCTAGACAAATGTACACAAAGATTTGTGTAAATAATACATTGTTTAACTGCCTAAAATTTCTCTAAATATCACATAAAGTTAAAAAAAAAATAGCAAATCTAAGCTATTGCCTATACTTACATTATTTACATTAGGTAAAAAAATTTTCAAAACTTCAAATTTCAATTCTAAATTTCTTCCTAATTTGTATTTAATTTTTAGCATTTACATGGTAATGAATACCATATTTCACGTGAGTAAATAATCCTATTTGTTTACATATTTATTTACACAATAAAAATTACTTTTCAGAATTGTACTTCTTAGTTTAAAAATTATAATTTAAATTACTTTTCAATTATTTACATTTACATTTATGCCATGTAAACAATTTCTAATACCGTGTTTACTGATTACAATATTTTATATTTTGTATTTAATTTGTATATTTACATTTTTTACATTAAATTTATGACACTTTTCTAAACAATATATTGTTTACATTATTGAAATTATCTAAATATCAATAATTTATAAATAAAAATAAAGCTCCGAGTTAAAGAATATTATATTTTATAAATTTTCATTACTTACATTTTCTACATTATGTAAATAATTCAAACTTGCCTTCCTAATACCTAAAACTTCTTTAAAATTTTCAAATTTCTTTAAAAAAAGTTTATGAATACAAGGTATTTTTAGTTTTAACATGAAAAAGCAGAGTAATTGTGTAAATCATACATTGTTTACATATGTATTTACATTGTTTATACAATGAAAATTATTTCTTAATATCAATCGTACTGAAATACATGTAAAACTATCAATTTTTAAATAAAATTTTCTAGAATTTTCATTATTTACATTTTGTTTACATGATGTAAAGAATTCAATATTTTTTCATATCCAACACAATTTAAGTACATTATTTTTTTTACTTAATTTCTAAATTTTAAAAGAAATTATGGGTTTTTTTCTAACAGTTTCATTATTTACATGATGTCGAATTTCCATTATTTACATTTTGTTTACATGGTGTAATTCAATATTTTTTTCATACCCAAGACAATTTAAGAATTTTACGTTTTCTATCTAATTTCTAAATTTTACCAGAAATTACGGGGTTATTTCTTCTAACAGTTCCATTATTTACACAATGTAAACTATTGTGATATGAAAAATAAGACAGTCGCTTTTTTCACGAGGAACATATATTTCTTTATACAGAATACAATTTTATTTTTACTATTATTTTCATAATAATAATAAAAATTTTGAAATCAAATTTTTAAAATACAGACTTAGTCAGTATTTGTTGGGAAGAAAGAATAATAATTTTTTTTTATTTACACTGTAAACCAATAAAATTTCATTTACAACAATATTTAGGTAATAAATGCAGAAAATTTAACTTTTTAAAATTCAGACTTAGTCGGTTCTCGCCTCGAAATACAAAGATATAAATTTTTTTCTGCTTAATGTATAATTAGCAGAATTTTCTGAGGCAATTTAAATGCAATTGCCTAAGAAATTTGAAAATTTAAATTTTTTAAAATTCAGACTTAGTCAGTTTTTGCCCAGAAACATAAAGATTTAAATTGTTTTTCTGCTAAATTTATAATTTTTTTCTAAATACAGACTTAGTCAGTTTATGCCCAAACACACAAAGATTTAAATTTTTTTCTGCTAAATTTATAACTTTTTCGAATTAAATGCAATTGCCTAAGAAATATGAAAATGTCAGTGTTTAAAATTCAGACTTAGTCGGTTTTCGCCGAGAAACACAAAGGTTTAAATTGTTTTTCTGCTCAAATTTATAATTTTTGCAAATTAAATGCAATAATTCCCTAAGAGAATTGAAAATTGAGTTTTTTTAAAATACAGACTTAGTCAGTTTTTGCCGAGAAACACAAAGATTTAATTTTTTTTCTGCTCAAATTTATAATTTTTGCAAATTAAATGCAATTGCCTAAGAAATTTGAAAATTTATATTTTTAAAATTCAGACTTAGTCGGTTATCGCTGAGGAACACAAAGATTTAAATTCTTTTTTCTGTTAAACTTATAATTTTTGCGAATTAAATCCAATTGCCTAAGAAAATTGAATATTAAAATTTTTTCTAAATACAGACTTAGTCAGTTTATGCAATTTCTGTTCAAATTTATAATTTTAGCGAATTAAATGCAATTCCACAAGATATTTGAAAATTGAATTTTTTTTAAATACAGACTTAGTCGGTTTTCGCCCAGAAACACAAAGTTTGAGTTTTTTTCTGTTCAAATTTATAATTTTTGCAAATTAAATGCAACTGCCTAAGAAATATGAAATTTTATTTTTTTTTTTTTTTCTAAATGCAGACTTAGTCGGTTTTTGCCTATAAACACAGACGTTAATATTCTTTAAATAAAAGTATATTTCAGGTATTTTTTCTAGTAATATTTTAATCATATTTTATATAATCCTCTCCTTGTTATGCTCATAGGATAATTGATTAAAATTTAATACATATATGATTTTATGTCATCTCCTTGCTGTTAGCGAAATAAATAAATTAATTTATAAATTCTTGAATAGGTAAAGTCATTATTTTTATAAATTATGGGAACGTTTTGTATATTTAAGCTTAAGCTCTTGTCCTGCCTGTGTCCATGTTTGTAATACAATACAATAGTGTTTGCCTAATATGCAGTTATTTTAAAGCGTTTTTTTGCTTTTCTTTATGGGGTGTTAATTTTTGAATGGAATTTGCATTTTTTTTTTTATTATTTCGTTTCATTAATGGCTTTAGAAATAAAATCAAATAGGAGAATGGAAAAACAAAAAGGCTTTCAAGTGCATGCTATTCAATTCAATTTGTTGCCTTAAAACCTAGACATTGCTAATGCCATTGCCTTAGCAGCGCAACTGATTATGAAATACAATGAAAAATAAAAAAAAATATTATGCAACAATACTAGACAATATTTTAATTCTTTTAAAAATTGTGGCACGTTTTAATTGGCACTGAATTTAATTTAAAAGAAAAAATAAAAATCTGCATTTGAAAGGGGGGGCAAGTAGGGATCCCCCTTTCATTGTGTGATACGTATTTATTTGTATTTACTTGCACAGCAGTGACAGGTTTTAATTTAGAAAAACTCTTTTAAAATAAATTGTTATTAATTGTTGTACAACAATTTCAAATTAACTCAAAACATAAAATCTTACAAGAAGAGAAAAACAATCTGAAAAAATTATTTTCAAATAAATTTGTTTATTCTAGACAGTTTTCTATGTAGTATGGCAGCTAATGACTGCCGGGAAGAATGGCACAAGTCTAAAATAGAACTTTAAAGTGACTTAGTCTTGTGCAAACTGCTTTAATTCTCATCAGGAATCAGTTTGTGCTCCTTTACTTCGCTTAATTGGCTAATACAACCATTTAGCCAGGACTTCAACCAAGGTTCTCCTCACCACTTAAGTTGTGTGTGTGAGAAATTTATGCATGAGTCACAGAACCTACAGTATAAGATCGAATTTGAACTATAAAATCGAGAAACATTTCATGGCAATAGTAATTTACTCTCAGAATTTGTGTCAGAAGACTGCTGAGGGGATGTCTCCTTAAATATTTTTCTATATAACTAGGCTAGGGTTTGAACTACGGGCTGTCGTCAAATAAGCCAACACATTATCTACTAACCTGCGGTGATACCTCTTATCAATGACAAGAAGTTCAACAATTAGGTATTTGGGCAATGTGACAACCCTGCTCATACCTCTTCAAGTTTCAAATAATCGGAAATTAGCTGACTGGACAACAATCCCACTCACATTAAAATCATTAAAAGCAAGGTTCTCATGAACCTGTGAAGCCTGCCAACGGCTTAACTATAAAGATAGTTCCCATACCAGAAACATTTCTCTGTACATTGACAATGTGGGTGAGCAACTAATGAAATCGCCAACAGTATCTTGCTACTCCACGCCACTGCCGCCTACTGCAAAAGTTTTGATAACGAAAAACAATATATTTGCATGAGAACCAGTAAGCTAGTGGATCGAACCCACATATCTCACGCTCATTACCCACTAGATTATCAAGGTACCCTATGCCCAAGTTGTACCTGTAAGTTCTGGTTAAAGCGGACGGTTTTATGTAGTCATGAGCGGTCAGATTTGTCACGTCCTAGCACGAATTCCCATATTGACTAAACTATCGTCCCTAATGCTTGATATTCTGCAGTCTTAAGTGAAAGAAAAAAAGTGTGGCCAATATTCGTGAGCGACATTTTATTACATGCTTTAGGTAGCCTATTAGTGAACAGATTTTCCTTATTGCACGTGTGACCAGTCACCACACATAGTCCCTACCATTAAGACAAAGTTACATACGTAGGTTTTGGTTAAAACTGATGATCACTTGTGACTATAGAACAGTTAGACGTGACATTTCCTAACACAAGTGAGTCACCTTGCCTACATTGAATATTGTATTCGTAACATGCTTTATGTACTACGGTTTTAGGTGAAGAAAAAGTGATGCCAATCAGGTCACCATTATGCGTGACACCGTTTTAGGGCGAAGAGCGGATTGATTTGAGTTAGTGAGCGAGTTCTTTCGCCCATTTTGTCCCCAATTATTGAAGTATTTAAGTTTAAAGTAAGTGTTGCCAATCATTTGACCTGGATTGCATTTAAAAAAAAGTGGAGTTAATCCCTTTTTAACCCCCCTATTAATTTTAAAAACTAGTATGTTGGCTCAAGTTTTTAGAATTAATGTCTGTCTTCAAAATTTAAATATTCGTGCACTTGTTGCGAAATATTCTTTTAGAAAAAAATTTAATTTTCACACGTTTATGTGAAAAAAAGAAAGAAAAATCCGCTTGAAAATCTCTGTAAATTTAATCACAGATTTGTCTGTCTTTTCAAAGCTTTTCTTAAGTCTTGAGTTTGTCTTTGCTGGTTTAACTGACTGTTTGAGCGAGAGTCACGTTTTTAGCAAACTGGTGACAAGTTGTTAATTTTTATACTTTTTCAATGCATTTCAAATCAGAAAAGAAACAAAAACAAAGAATTGTTAAATAAATATTAAAAAAAATATGTATTCTACGAGGGTAGACCCAATATTAGTCGAAAATAAAAAAATTTAATTTCTTGATCTAGTTTCTCCAACCTCAGACTCTATCTCTTCCCTAAAAGCAAACGTTTTCCGGATTATTATTGGAAATGAAAAATAACTCTGAAAAGTCAAATTTAATAAACAAAATGAGTGAGAATCTATAGGGGAATGACCCCTCTCCTTTTATGACAAATATTTCTTTAAGAAAAAACAATCATAGCGGTAATAGGGTAGGGCCCTATTAAGTAAAAAAATTCCCTGATCTTCAGAAAAACAATCTTTTCGAGCCATTAATGCTTCCAATCAACCTGATGCCCAGTCATAATTTCTAGGGCTAACTATACAAACGATTGGGCAAAATATATGCCTGCAATACGTTACTTCGTTCCTGCCGTTATTATTCAGCAACCCAATAGCTTCCACCAGTATCGATTGGAAACCTAAGTAACATGTGGCACCCAAAAGAAACATTGGCTCTAAACTATGAGCAGAGATACCAATATTCAGTTATGTTAGTTAGTAATGCATGTGATCGAGAATAGGACTGAAAAGGTTTCTTGCCCTTCACTCTGCTTCAATGGTATGGAGAGCGTACGAAATATACAAAATTGGACGTTAAAACCCTTCAGTCAGTATTACGACCTTGCTTCTCACATCACTTATGTTGTGTGTGGTAATTTTATGAGTGGCGGGACCTACAGATTTTTGTGCAACTTTTCATGGCAATTTTATTTTACACTCAGAGTTTTTGCCAGAAATCTGCTGTGAGGAAGTCGCCGAAGGCATATTTTTTCATATCTCGTTTTCGTAGGAAATGTCTGACCTGAGGTTTGAACCGTGGCTTTAAGTTTAATAAGCCAGCACACCACCTACTAGACTACGGCGACTAAGGGCGGACGAAATGTCTGGTTAAATTCCAAAGCTGCACGCTGAGTATGATTGCGGAAGTTATTACTAGGCATTGCATTATGGGCTCTTACGAGAGGCGAATTGTTCTAGGAGGCTTAGCAAATGAATTTTTCAAATGCTGAAGGGATGAAGAAGCTGAGAAGTTGAAGAGAAGGCTATTATTCATATATAGGGTACATACCCTTTTACACGGAGTAATGTTGTAGGAATCATTATTGGGCATTGCATTATGGCGGGGCGTATTGGTCTAGAAGACTTTGGAAATGATTTTTACAAATGCCCAAGGGCTTAAGAAGCTGAGGAGATAAGGTAAGCTATTCTTAATATGTAAGGTACATGCCCTTTTACACGGAGTACGGTTGTAGGAATCATTATTAGGTATTGCATTATGGTCACTCCAGCGGGGCATATTGGTCTAGAAGACTTAGCAAATGATTTCTGCAGATACTGAAGATATGAAGATGACGAGGAGAAGAGAAGCCTGTTCTTCATATATAGAGGGACATGCCTTTTTAAATGGAACAGTAAAAGACATCTTGATGTCTACTATGTATTCGATCTGAACGCAATGTCAGGCATAGTTTTCTAAGTCGCTTCATCAGTAGCTACGAACGATTGCGGAGAATATGATATCACAGGGGGAGGCCCCCAAGTGTGCTTACCTAACTACCTAAATCCTACACATATAACTTATGCCGAAGGAGAGTATGCAAGAAAAAGAATCTAAAGTATCTTATACAAAAGAACTCTTATACAAGCTCTTATACAAAAAAAACAGAAGAAAAAATTCTTACATAAAATTTGTACAGAGGAACCTCATACAGAAATAAGTTTACAAATACAAAAAATTGTTATGAAAAGAAATAAAAATTATACATAAAACTCTTATATAGAACAACCTTTAGGTTAACAAACTCTTATACAAAAAAACTCCTATGCAGTTAAACTCTTTAACGAAGAGCTTTACTTTGAACACAAATAAACTTTGTACTAAGAAGGGCCCGTTAAAAAGGGTACACAAAATAGCATTTATGATGAGATCACGAGCTCTTTAGTCCATCATAACTATTAGGGAACATAAGCATCATTTTTTTCTGCACTGTATAAACCAGTGCGTAATGTGACTACATTACTGGCTCAACCAAAATCCTTTTTAGAATTCTACACGAGTTTGTTCAATATATCTCTGGGAATGACAATCAATTACTTTGACTCATTTGACAATTGCAGAGCGACAAACTCATATTTTTTTGCCATTAAAATAAAATTTGAATGCCGGTTCCCACTGTCATACAATTACAGTGCGCCTGTAATTATTTATGGTACCTCTGCTATCACGAGGTTCATCAAATCCATTTAAATTTGCCTTCAATTAAACACCGCCAAATTGGAGTCTTCGTTGATAATTTAAAAAAAAAAGTGATTTCTTGGTTAATAAATTAAAAGAATAATTATTCTCGCATACAAATTTTTTCATTGACAAATTATTTAAAAAAAACCGAAAAAAAAAAATTAACAAAATTATGAATGAATAAAAATATAATTTATTATTAAAGTAAATTGGTTGCTTGTCTAAAAAAAGAAAAAAAAATGAAAATAAAAATTGGTTTGTATACGATATTTAAATATCATAATTTACATATGAATGAAGTCCAACAATTTGAGATTTTTTTTTTTTCGTTCTTTTTCTGTCAATTCTTTTCAGTCTGGTGTTTATGAAGATTAATGGGATTTTTGACTTGGCTGTAGAGCTCATGTATTTCTACTTTTTTTTTTTGTATTGGTGGTTCAATAAAATTTGGAATATTTCTTTGTTGTTGTTGTATTTTTATGTAAATTATTCCATTTAAATACCATTACGCAGTGCCATTTAATGCAGTGAGTGAATAAGTGAGTGCTACTGTTCAGGCATAATCCCCATTTAATAGAAATGTCAGGAATTGCTTTTCAACTGTGATTTATTAGATTTTAAATATCGATTTACCATTAAGAGTATCTTGGTCAAAAGATCCCTGTTGGCCCTAAATTTCAGGGATTTTTAACACCTACAACCGTTTCTACACCATACACGAAAGTAGAGCTCAACTTACTACCTCTACACACATAAACCGTATTATCATGGTTTATTTCTATATTTTAACAATTCCTTTCTAAGAGTTTTATACAAATGTTTTTATAGAGGAGTTTTTTGTATAAGAGTTTTCTGTTGCGTAAAAGTTCTTTTGTAATTTTTCTGTATAAGAGTTTTTTGTAGGATAGTTTTACGTGTTAAGTGTTTTGTATAAGAATATTCTGTAACTTTCCTGTATAAGAGTTTTTTGTAGGATAGTGTTATGTGTTAATGAGTTTTGTATAAGTACTCTGTATACAATTCTTATGTATAAGAGTTCTATTGCCTAAGAGTTCTTTTGTAACTTTTCTGTATAAGAGTTTTTCGTAGAATAGTTTTACGTGCTAAAGTGTTTTGTATAAAAATATTCTGTAACTTTCCTGTATAAGAGGTTTTTGTAGGATAGTGTTATGTGTTAATGAGTTTTGTATAAGTACTCTGTATACACTTCTTATGTATAAGAGTTCTATTGCCTAAGAATTCTTTTGTAACTTTCCTGTATAAGAGTTTTTTGTAGGATAGTTTTACGTGTTAAGTGCTTTGTATAAGAATATTCTGTAACTTTCCTGTATAAGAGTTTTTTGTAGGATAGTGTTGCGTGTTAATGAGTTTTGTATAAGAGTATTCTGTACGCAATTCTTATGTATAAGAGTTCTATTGTCTAAGACTTCTTTTGTAACTTTTCTGTATAAGAGTTCTTTTTTCGTAGGATAGTTATACGTGTTAATGTCTTTTATACTCTTTATACAATTCTCATGTATAAGAGTTCTATTGCGTAAGAGATCTTTTGTAACTTTTCTCTTAAAATCTTTTTTTTTATTATATTTTTAATTTTACGTGCTAAAGTGTTTTGTATAAGAATACTCTGTATACAATTCTTATGTATAATAGAGTCCGCAGATAATTTTCTGTATAAGACTTTGTTTGCAACCAAAGGTTTTTTGTATAAGAGTAGTTTGCAAAAAAAGATTTTCTTTATAACAGTTTTTCAAAGAAAGTTTTTAGTGTAAGAGGTTGTAAAAAAGTGTAGATTCTCCAGAAAAAAAAAGGAATTAATTGTATAGTAGTTTAATGTATAAGAGTTTTTAGTAACAGTATAAGTCTTTTTGTGGCTAAATTTTTGTATATTTTTTAGTAGAAGAGTATTTTTCTGTAGTAGAATTGTCTTTATAGGAGTTTACGTGTAAGAATTTCTGCGTAAGAACTTCTATTCTTGATAGATTCTCTTGTATAAGGGTTTATAATATATTTTCTAGTAAAAGACTTTTTTTCTGCATTAGAATTGCCTTTATACGACTTTTCTTGTATACATTTCTGTGTAGGAGCTTCTCTTCTTAAGAGATTTTTGTATGAGAGTTCCTTGTATATACATATGTTTTTAGTAGAAGACTTTATTTCTGTATTAGAACTCGCTGTATAAGAGTTTTATATATCAAAGATTTTTTTTGTAAAAATTCCTTCATTTACTAGATTTTACTGTAAGAGTTTTCAGTACAAAAGAGTATTTCGGGGAAATTTTTTGGTATAAAAATTTTTTAGAATTATTTTTCTGTATAAGAGTTTGTCTATGTAGCAGTCTTTTGTATACATGCTTTCTACACAAGTAGTTTGGATATTTTTGGCCAAGATGCTATTGTAAAAGAGTTATTATTTTGTATGAGAGTTATTGTTTTGTATAAGAGTTATTGCTTTGTTAAGAGTTAAAATTAAATGCATCGAAATTTAATGTATAAGAGTTTTTTATAATGGAATTTTCTTTATAAGTGTTTTTCCTACGTATGTCAGAGATAACAATAAGACCGTTTGTACTCAATATTGCATTAATTTTTTTAAAAGAATTTCCTTCTGCATTCGAATTAAGTGTATAAGAGTTTACGCATAAGAGCTTCTTGTGTAAACTTTTTGTATAAGAGTGTATAAGAGAAGTCCGTTTATGTATATAGTTTTTCGTATAAGAGTTTTGGGGGTACATTAAAAGTTTTAAGTGCAATAGTTTTGTGCTGAGTTCTTGCGGCAACAAGATTTTTGTATAAGAGTTCTGTGCAACATTTTGTGGGTATAAGGTTTTTTGTTATAGGTTTTTGTACGAGTTTTCGATGTACGTACCCTGTGTACAACAGTTTTGTGATGAGTTCTTGCAGCAATAGCTTTAATGTATAACAGTTATAAGGAAAAAAATTTTGGTATAAGAGTTTTTTTTTTCTGTCATAGTATAAGAGTTTTAAATAAAATAGTTTTGTGGTGAATTCTTGTGGCAACAAGATTTTTGCAAAAGAATTCTGTGCAACATTCTGTGGGTATAAATTTTTTTGTTATAGTTTTTCGTATAGGAGCTTTGTATGCAAAAATTCTGTCTATAGTAGTTTATTGATCAGTTTTTGTTACAGATTTTTTTTGTATAAGAGTTTACAGTAAAATTTTTAAGTATAAAAGATCTTTTGGCCAAAGTATTTCGTATAAGAGTTTTCGGGGTACGTATCCTCTATGCTAGACGTATGTAAAAGTTCTAAGTATAATAATTTATTGACAAATGTTTATTGTAGAAGTTTTTTGTATAAGAGTTTATAGTAAAAATTTTCAGTATGAGTTTTTTTATTATAGTTTTTCGTATAAGAGTTTTTGATAAGTTTTTGTTACAAAAGAAGAGTTCTGTATAAGAAATCTGTGAAAGCTTTTGTCGATATAAGAGTTTTTTATGCACAAGCTTTTGTTTTAAATAAATTCACTTCATATGAAGACAAGAAAGACAGACTTCCTGCTTGTAAGTCTTACCAACAAAAAGAAGACAAAAAAAAGTTAAATTAAACCAGTTTTAATTAATGACTTGAATTTCCTAATTTGATGAGTATTATAAGCCAATATAGGTTGAGGTTAAATGCAAAAAAAGAACCTCGTGGGCTATTAAGATAATTTTTTTTTTTTTTTACAAAATATTATAACGAGAGACAAGAGACAATTAAAAACTAAAGTAGAACATATTTAAACATTAAATGTCAAAACAACAACAGCAACAACAATGAGAGTACTTTCTTTTTTCGTTTGTGTATGGCCACAGCTGACTACAGAAAACATTTTAAGAAATTAAAAATGAAAATGAAGATGGAGATGAAGAAGAAGTAGAAGATGAAGACGAAAAAAGGAAACACATTCATGTCAATTATTTCTTACAATAATTGAAAGTACCAGTAGACCAATACGATTCAGTCATTGGGCTTCATTTTTTTTTCTTCTCTGCTTATAAAATAAAAGTAACAGTCGATATACAGTAGCTAACTGGCTAACTGGCTGGCTGACTGACTGGCTGACTTGCTGTAAGAGCAGCAACATCAAATCATCATCATTATTTGCGGCCATAATGTAATCAGTTAAGAGAGAAGCACTCAATCGCCAAAATAAATTTTAAAAAGTAAGCATCAGCAGCAACAGCGGAAATAACCAGCAAACTAGCAAGTCACACTATCGACGACGGACAGCACAGCATCATTATTATCAGTTTCGTATCGAATAAAAAGCAACAAAAATTATATTAAAAAACGATGAAAATAATAATCAAACTAAAACAACAACAACAACAACAAAAGAAAAATTAATGCCAGTAGTTTTTTTTTTTACAATTCAATAATAACAATAACGAACCGCATATGCTGCAAAAAAGAAGAAGCAATACAGTGAATACCAAATTGAATATCGTTCGTTGTAGAATTTTTAATTGCAAAGCCAGACTGTAATACTAGCTAAGGACTATAATGTCCAATCAAGTAGAAACTTTAGGTTTTTCAATTTAAGCTGCAAACAGACACGGTTTTTTTAAATTTACTTATTAAAGGGACAATGCCCTCTCCCTCCATTCAGGTTGAAAATGGTGGACTCCTATTCAATGTCGAAGAGAAACTTGTGTGTTTGGTATGGCAATTTGCCTAAATTCACTGGTTGCTGTGGTGCATCCCATACGATAATTCTTCCAGCCAAAATTGCGGCCCAGTAGGACCTCCGCTACCGATAACATCCCTGCAGAATTATTCCAAGCTAATCGCATTGACCTCGCTGAGGTTCTAATGCCAGTTTTTAAAAAAATATGAAATTCAATTGATCCTGAAAAAGAGCGACAAACTGGTGCAGGTTTAACGATTGTACAAGCGGCCGTCTAGATATTTAATAAGATTCTCCTGAAACGCACCTAACCAAGTGATAGCCTATTGATAAAAAAAAAAAACAGGATGAGAGGCTTACGTATTAGTATACGTATTTAGTATATATTTAAACTACAACACTATGAGCCCTCCCTGTGAGTTATGCACTTCAACTCTTGTCACACCCGAAACTGGTGTCTAACAAAGAGACGAGATGTCTCTCACACTGGCGCACAGTCTTCCAGCATTGCATCTTGTAATCTGTAGTTGTAAAAAGAAGCAAAGAACAATGCAAACGATTAACAATTCAAGTAGGTTAGGTTGGTAAATAGGTGCAGGCCCCATTCAAAAGAAGAGGTCCCACTTAGACTAAATATATGTAGGTACGTTGTGATAGCACAACCAACGCGAGTCGAAAATAAATTTTGCGTTACAGAATCTTTAAAAAGCTCGTTCAAGGATGCCAGAAAGTGGAAGATCAAAAATCTCCGCCTTTTTATTATAAGATCAGAGCTCTGACACATGAGGCGAAATACAGTCTCTTTCTCCTTCTCAGACCCACAGTTACTACAGAAGTCATATGGCGGAATCTCAAGCCCTTCTGCATGCCTAACAAAACAATAGCGAGAATCGGTTGTTCGATGGATTGGCATTCGATTAAAGAACAGAGGTGAGTCGACCCTCTTCCTAGCCGTATATGTCCAGCACAGTATAGCAACATCATGCGTACCCTGCTGCTAACAACGAGCTTAAGACGCTATTTAAAGCGAGTGAATAATTTTCAAATCTAACTTGAGACAATCGGAATACCTACGCCCTGCATCATGTCCATATCAGTACTGTCCAGTTCATCAGCTGGTATCCAAACATATAAGAATTCAAAATGTGATCCGAGATATCTCTGAAAAGCTCTCGACATTCATTGACAAAAATGGATGTTGAAACTACGTTCGTTTGGAACATAATCGCAGATTGGTTGCCTCAGCAAATCAAGAGACTTTCAGGGAAAGGTTCTGTTACCCAACAAGCATTGCGCTGCTTTAAAAATAGCCATGACTCTGCAATAACATTTCAAGCAAATTCACGTACCACAGTACTAGCAACAGTTGGCCTAATTCATTGTTAAATATTCGCGTATATCAACTTTTAAGGGCAATGGCAATACCATGGAATATGTTCAAAACTTCTGATAGCTAAACAATAGGTTCGGGTAGTTGCAACATTATAGCGCCTGAAGTAATAACAGTTGCTTTGGCAATAAAAATGGCTATGTGCCACGATAAAGATAAACAAATACCAGTCAACTTCAATACGGCTTCGTTCCTTTATGTTGTTTACAATTTTCACTGGAATTCACTGTTGTTTCTTGTAACGAATTGTCCACCCTGACTTTACGTATACCTCGACCAAATAAAAAAAAAAAAATAAAATAAAGCAATGAACGCTGCGCTAAGACTCTTTTAATGTGCAGAAGATTTATTTTTTTTTTGTCTCTATCATGCAACATTTAATGAAGGCAGCCAAGGCAGGCAAGCAATCAGCCACTACCATACATGCCACACTACTTGCTGTAAATTTCATTATGATGTTTGGTTGTGATGTTTTACCGAAAAGTATTTAGCCTAAATTTTATGTTATGTGTATTAAAGAAACCAACAAAGAGAAAAACAAGATCGTATTAATAATCGTTTTTAAATTTTTACTTTTACTTGGTGCCAGTGAGGAGGACGGACTTCCTATTTTCTTTTGTGTGTCGTTTAGACTTCGGAAAGAAGAAAATCGTTTTTTATTTGATTTTTAAACTCGTAATTTATTTATTTGTTATAGTAAAAGGCAATAAATAGAGATTTAAACAAAAAAAAAAATTTAGAATATGATCCAGGAATGTAGGTCAGATCTACAAGCCAAGTTATGTTTATAATGTCTCTGTAAAGAAAGCTCTAAGTAGACATTGGAATAAATGATCTGATAATGGAGGGTTTATGTGCAGAGTAAACTAAGCTACAGGAACATAAATTATAAGTCGTTAATAAAGTTTAAAAATAGGTCTAGTTTGCCTTAATGGCAGATTGAAATTTAAAAGAGAGAACAAACTTATTTGCAGTTGCTGCGCTTGCCTTTATCACCTCGGTACATTTAAAATACAAAAACTATTGGCGTAGCTTCTCACATTACCCATGTGAAGTGTATTTACAATGTGACTGTCTGATTCTGCATGACTATTTGGGCAGCTTTTCTTTGAAAATTAAAATATTTTTTTAGTTCTCTGATGAAAACCTATAAGTCGGCTTAAAATAAAGTAGGATAGAGGTTACTAATCAGCACTATCAGAGGAACCTTCTAATCTTCAGCCTCTAAATAATCACAAGACTAATCCGATATCCTGTTTCCAGTTACACCGATGATTGGCCCACTATTGTAAAAGATTCTAGAATGATAGAGTTACCACCTTGTCTAGAAACAACGTGAATACGTAAATGTATTGGTGTATAGTATATGGAAACAGATGATTAGTCCACTATTGTAAACGATTCTAGAATGATAGAGTTACCACCTTGACACGTTGCCTAGAAACAATGTGAATACGTAAATGTATTGGTGTGTAATAGGTGGAAATCCACATCACTGAGTCCTACTCTTTGTATGTATGACCAAAGTTTGTCCCCTTTAATAACAGATTTTTGCTTCTACATAAGATGGCGCCGCTTAATCTTCCTCTAAGGTCTATAATACACCAAACAGTGGTCGAAGCATTGAGTTGCCCGATGAAACTCGTTATCAATGGCGCACAATGGTGTTTTAGCAGCCAGCAATGTTCGTTACGAGTTGTTACCTCGAACGGCCCGTGCTCCGAACTAAAAACCAAGTGAGTATTGACAATGCTCTCGAGCTCGATTGGGCAGATACCCAATCAGCATGTCTAAGACATCTTGAATGGCCAGCCGGCAATTTTTTGACTGAGTTAAAAGTTTATATGCCACACTAACTAGGTTTACGCTTAGGTTAGAGGACATGTACATGCGAATTGAAACAAGTACAGTACCCGGAGGTTCAGTTGACCCATTGCACAACATCCTAAAATGGTCAGTCTCTAACAGAAGTAATATTTTTGATAGTGCACACAATGAAACGAAGCATAGGCCTAATCACATTTGTAATGTTTCCAAGAACTCTTGCCAATTCCCTGTACACTTGATTATGACGATAAGATAAGAGTTGCCAACCATATTTGAATTGACAGTTTACATACATATGTACATAGTTGGTCATTACAACCATTCAGTCAGAGTTACGAACTAGTTTCTCATCCCATTTATGTTGTTTATGGGTTAATTTTACAAATGAGTGGCGGCGGGATCTACGGTTTAAAGTCGAATCGTGAATGGCAGCTTTTCTGAGAAACTTTTCATGGCAATCTTACTTACTCTCAGAGTTTTTTTTTTTTTTTACCAGAAATCGGATGAGAAGTTGACGAAAAAATATTTTTTTCAAATTTCCTTTTGAACGTTTTGAACCGGGGTTTGAACCGTGACTTCACATCTAATAAGCCATCACACTACCTACTAGACTACAGCGACTTTGACAGTTTAGTAGTCAGTTTTTACTATTTTTCTTCGTTTGTCGGCTTATTAAACTAAAGAACTCTATTAGGTAAACGGGTGAATGTGGTTTAAATCCCAGCTTAAAGAAATAACTGAAACGAAATAAAATTTGAAAGAAATATTTTCGTTGGCAATATTTTTTTCAGCAATCTATGGGAGAAAATGAAAAACTGTGGCAGTAAATGTAATTGCACATGAAAATTTTCTCAAAAATCTTTCATTCGGAGGTGGCGTTTAAAAAGATGATAGCATGGATGAGTAGTGTAGCCCTTGCGCTGACCGACTTCTTCCTCTTCCCTGGCTTTGGTAGAACTTGGTCAGTAAATGGACTGAACGACCTGTGGCATACTCAAGTGAGCTTTTTGATATCAGACCACTCCGATCTAACCTA
>QOCX01002469.1:9458-22143 GCA_005959815.1 Sarcophaga bullata | reverse complement strand
ACACTCAGGGTTAAATGTTTATAAAAGCCAAACCGAAGAGAGTTAAGCATATACAAACAATTTACGATTAAACTGAAAATCTTTATTAAAATGTCAATTAAACGATATGGTAGATGAAAAAAAAAACAAAAACAACAAAAACAAAAAACAAATAAAAAATTTTTTATGAAAATGGTAAAAAAAAATAAAAAAAAAAAAACTTACAGCACCAAAACAGAATGAGGTCATGAGTGTGGCAAGACGAGATTTATTTATGAAACGGTTGGCAAAAATAAATTCGCTAAAAATAAATACGAAGCGAGAGAAAAAAAAACAAAAAAAAAAATAATCAATTTATGGTCAATTATTTTTTCAATGAATTAACAACAAACTTTATGAATAAAAAAAAGAAAAAGTTCAATGAATTTTCATACGATGGTATTAACAAAACTAAAAATGCTGAAGTGAAGATAAAAATGAAAAATTTAAAGCGTTTCGTATTTCATTGTCATGAACATTGGCATGACTGCAGCAAGCAGCCGTCATAAACATGCTTAAATGACATTTAAATCGGCATATGGATTTATGAACGAAGTTATTAGAGACTGTTTGGCTGGTAAAATTTAAAGAAAAACAACAGAAAAAAATATATGACGGTAGGAATATCTTGGATGTTTTTTTGTCGGAAAAGGAAATTCAAGCCTATACTTTGTTCGTAACGGATATCTGGACATGTGTAGATACGAAAAATGACTAAAGAAAGCTCATTTAGAATGTAAGAATATTTGCCACAAAAATTGAAAGAATATTAAATTGCTAAAAAAAATTTACTGAAGTGGTGTGGTGTTAAATTTTTGTTCTCTTTTTTTCTACAAACAAAGCAATCTTAAGACCACAGTAAAATCATATAAACACCATTTACGGCATTCATTTATTCATTAATTCATTAATGTAGTTTGAAAATGTCATTTAAAAAACATACGCTAAATGCAACTCCATTTTGATCTTGAAAACAAATTGAAAAAAAAAATTATTTGAAAAGACCTTGATCAAAATTCTCAAAATTTTTTAAAATTTTATTCATGAATTATGTACGTATTCTCTTGATCTCTTTTTAAGTACAAAAAATAGAAAAAATATAGAATGAGAAATATAGAAATCTTTTCAGTTTCATTTTCATTTGCATTGCTTTCATCATCTGCTCTCCAATTGTTTAACAGAGTTTTTGTTTACAAGATTGCCTTTTAATTTGTTTCGTTTTTTTTTTTTTTTTGTTAATTTTTGTTAATTTTTTTTTTTTTGGCATTTCGCCACATATTTTTGAAATGGGAATACCATTTACATTACAGTGTAATAAATAATAAAAAATTCTTAATTTTAATGAAAGTGAATTGTTTAATTTAAAAAAGAAAAAAAATATGTTTTCCACTGATAAGTGATCTATGCCGGGAATGCCGGGAGACAGCATTGTTGTTGAATAACTAAATTATAACTTAAGAATTTTGTGAAATATCTAGATAGGTAAGGTAATTTGTTATCTTAAATGTACGACATTCAGAAACAATATCCTGTCATGCAGGGCATTTAATGTATTAATATTAGGAAAATAGGTTACAAGAGGAAACAGTATTTGTATATTATTTTAGTATTTTCGGTTATATAAGACTAAACTATTCCTCTTGTTTTATTGGAGCTGATTCATTTGTGACGGAAATGAAACTGTAAAACAACAGCCACTTTGTCACGGTGATTCATTGAATAAATATATAGATAGACTGGTCACTGTACTTTAGTAGGTAGTGTTTTGTCTTATTAGACAGTTCAAACTGCATCAAAATGAAATATGAAAACATATTTTTTCTAAGCAGATTTCTGGCAACAAATCTGAGAGTAAATAAAAGTGCCATGAAAAAATTTCTTAGAAATCTGTCATTCGGAATCGATTTTAAACTGGAGGTGCCGCCATTCATGTATAAAATAAACACTCACAACATAAGTGATATGAGAAGCTAGACCATAATCCTAACTAAAGGGTTGTAATGTGTAATAAAGTCGGATACATCTAACACTCTCTCTTAGTTAAGTAAGCAAATTTCAATCGACGTTACATGCCTTGGCTCTTTTATGTTTAACCTGACCGTTCCATCTGTTACGAGATACAACTTAGAGGATATGTCAGTCACAGTCCTGCAGTAGTAAAATCCAACAGAACAGGCTGAGTTGATGATGAACACTGACAATTCACATTAATTAGATGGAAGTTAGCGAGAGCCTGTAATTAAAACCCAGCTCAAGTATCTCGAACAAAAAAAAAAGAAATATAAAGAGACTCGAATGGCCATTATTACAACTTGCTGTTAAAGTTAGGTTTAGTTAAAGGTAACTTTAGCTAAAGTTAACTTTAAAGTTGCCTTTAACTTCTTTTCGTTATTACAACCTACAGATAAAAGAAAGTTATCTTATCCAAAAATATGGCAGTGTCGGAGCAATGTCGATATCATTGCTCAATTAAATTAGTTTTTTAGACGTAGTGGCAACGATGGGCTTTTTTCTTTCTTTTTTTTTTTGCTCATTTTGTTTATATTTGAAGCTGCCAATGTGAATATATAAAGTTAAAACATAAAGTGAACTTTAATTGTTAAGAATAGGATGATCCTTAGACCTTATTGCCTGCTTATCCGTCCGTTACTCACTGAGATATGCAGAAGTTATAGATATGTATTGACCAACCAGTGTATATCTTCTCGTCTACTTTAAGTACAAATAATAGCTTACAACAGATAATTGCAACTGGCATTAGGATACGTAACTGAAACTAGATCGACCATATTTTATGCAGATCATTACGCAAAATGCTTTCGAGTAGAATCCACAAGGCAACCGTCGGAGGAGGAGATTTGCACATACTTTAAAGCTTGAAGTTGGATTCAAATATAATTCTTTGTCCATGACACATAAATTTCATTGGAAATTATTGAAAGCACAGGTAAGTATATAAAAATTAAATACAATTAAAAAATAAACCAATAAAATAAACTAAAAATCAAAATTCTGTAATTACGTTCCACAGTTTAAATTTATTGAAAAACCAGACGTTTTTTGGATTCAGTTGCAAGCGCCAATCTATTTTTGGATTATTGTCAGTCGTTGATTTGCTGAGGCATTAAAAACGTATCAATCTATGAAATTTGATAAATAACGATTCAAAAAATATTAATTCTTTATAAACACTGAGTATAAAAGAGTCTTAGGTTCTGATCGGTTAATACTGACAACTTTGTTTGAATTATAAAAATGATGGATTTTATGGTTTGTGGAAATTAATGGCAAATTGGTAAACAATTTGTGGTTATATTACGTACGAGGGTATGTAATATAGCATTAATATTAAAATTCTATTCTAACAAATAAAGGAGAGTATAATGCAGGTTCTGTTTTTTTAATTTGATTGGATCATTTAAGTCGTCATTTGTGAATTTTAGTAGTATAGAGTGGATGCTTTAAAAGTTTAAATTTAAAAATGCATAAAACAAAAACGCTTTAAAATTTTGCCAAATTTTCTTTTTTTTTATTGTGAAGTACAATTGTTCCGAATAGCAATGGAATATGATTTCGTATATTTTGCTGCCACGGCTGGACTAACAGCACTTTAGTCGATGGGACCAATTTTCGTACACTTCTTAGGGCAAATGGGGTCGTATCTCGGCAATGGCATCAGAAATGTTCACCTTCAAATGCTCAATTACTTCTGGTTTGTCGGCATAACACTTTTCTTTAACGGCGTCTCACAGAATATAGTCTAACGGTGTCAAATCGCAGCTTCTTGGCGGCCAATTAACATTACCATTTCAGCTAACTAAACGGCCATCGCCGTAGTCTAGTAGGTAGTGTGTTGGCTTATTAGATGAAAGGCCAGGGTTCGAATCCCCGGTCAGACATCAAAAACGAAATATGAAAAAAAATATTTCTTCGGCGGCTTCCTCTCAGCAGATTTCTGGCAAAAACTCTGAGAGTAAATAAGGTTGCCATGAAAAGTTTCTCAAAAAAATCTGTCGTTCGGAGTCGACTTTAAACTGTAGGTCCCGCCACTCATGTATAAAAAATTAGCACACACAACATAAGTGGTGTGAGAAGCTAGGCCGTAATCCTGACTGAAGGGTTGTAATGGCCAATTATGTATGTAAACGGCCATCAAACGTTTGATGCATTAAATCGATTGTGGCATGAGACGTATGGCAAGTTGTACGATCCTGTTGAAACCAAATATCGTTCACATCAATAAAAATCAATAAAAAGATCGGTTATCATGGTGCGATAGGTGTCTTCATTGACCATAATGGTAGCGCTTTCCTCATTTTTAAAGATATATTGGCCAATTATGCCCCTGCATCTCAAGCCGCACCAACAGTCACTAGTAATGGGTGCATTGGCTTCTGTGAGACCATTTAGGGGTTCCTGAGCCCCAAACACGGCAATTTTACTTACTAACGTACCCTCCAAGATGAAAAGGATTTTCACCCGAAAAAATGATTTTTTTTAGCAAAATTGACATCATCGTTGGCCCAATAAATCTCTACATTGCTCAATTGTAAATCGATTGCTTACGTTCTATCGAGATAAGATACTGAATTTTGTAACAGAATAGAATGACATAAGTATTGTCAGATTCAAAATAACCGATGGTTTAAATTTAAACCACGATATATTCAAGACTTTTTCAGACATTCAAATCATTCGATGCGGACAGTTGAGTGCAGATGTAGACCCTGCCAGTAGTGGATAATATTAACACACACAACGTAAGCTAGGTTATAGTTCTGACTTAAGGGTTCTAATGGCCAATTATATAGGTTAATATTGAGTTTCTTTGTGTATCCAACTGTCTTCAAATGATTTATAAATGCCTTGTAATGAATGCCTAATACCTTAGCAACGTTCACGCTACTTATGTACCGACTTTCCTGAATTTTTTTATAACTCTAGCAACTTTTTAGTACTTAATCGATCAGAAAAAAACTCGAAACTCTCGAATAAACAATTTTGCAGCTGTTCAGCATCATCTCCGTAATCTTCACTTCAATTTGTGAGTAGCCTGAGGCACATTCTTACCTTTTCGAACTTTCGAAAAGCAATTTGGAGCCGCTAACCACACAATTCGTGAGTCAAACACTCGATATTATTAGAACCAATATTTTGAAAAATCTTTCGTCTTATATGCGCAGTTGATTTGTTTTGAGTAAAAACGTGTTGAAGTTTATTTGCTTTGATCTAAAAATAGATTTCCTTTGTACTTTAATGCCAGTAATTGAACGATAATTTAATTTAAGCCATGTGATCAAAATAAACCATCGTTATCTGTCCGTACCGTATTATTTTATTTTCTAAACAAATAAATGCCCTCAAAGAATGAATACCAGATACATTTGCCACCTCTTTACAACGCCCACTTACTTACTTACTTACTTACCAATGACCAGCGGATAGTTTATTTAAAGAACTCAAGATAAATTAATGAATGACAGGTAAAAAAATAAAAACAATAGCGTACCGTGAATACAAAACGGGAACCACATCGGTGTCTGGTTAAAGGGAAGAAAAACATCAAAAATACATCGAGTTTACAAGATAAATCTTCCACATACAATAATGTTTCGTACATACATACATACATACATCCATGAGAGTATTCATGCATATCTAAAAAACAAAAACAATGTATAGGGTGGGCCATCTATTGGTTAAATTCTCCACTGAACGTAAGAAATCGAGTTACGCTTGAGGAAAGTTGGTATTTGGCACGATGATGTAAATTTTCCAAAAAAAAAAAATCATCTTTTCGGATGAAGCTCATTTTCATCTTGGTGGGGACGTTAATAATCAAAATGGCCATATTTGGAGCTTAGAAAGCGCACAAGTGGTCTTACAGAAGCCGATGCAACCATTACGAGTGTCTTTTTGGTGCGGGTTGTGAAGCGGAGGCATCATTGGCCCATATTTCTTTGAAAATGATGGCGGTGCAACCAATATGGTCAATTGATACGCCTGTCGCACCATGATAGCCGATTTTTTTTTACCCGCTCTTCATTTTATAGATGTGAACGGTGTTTAGTTCCAACAGGATGGTGCAACTTGCCACACATCTCATGGCACAATCGATTTATTGCGCCAAACATTTGATGGCCGTTTAATTAGCCGAAATGGCGAAATCAATTGGTCGCCAAGAAGCTGTGATTTGACACCGTTAGACTATTTTCTGTAGGGCGCCGTTAAAGAGAAGTGTTATACCAACAAACCAAAAACAATTGAGCATTTGAACACTAACATTCGTGCTGCCATTGCCGCAAAAATTGCATGAAAAATGGTTTGATCGAGTGAGGTACTGTGAGGTAATATTTCACTTCTAACCGGAATAATTCTACTTCAAAACAAGGGAATAAATTTGGCAAAATTTCAAACCGTTTTTGTGTTACTGCTTTTTTAAATTTAAACTTTTAAATGACCCACCCTTTACATATGAACCATAGACAAATACTTTTAAGATACAAAATTTAGAATGCAAAAAAAACAAAAACAAAACAAAACAAAAATCAATCTCATGCATGTGATTGCCAGGCAATATTTGGTTGGTTTTTCTTTAAAAAATTTTTTTTGTTTTTGTTTTTCTTTAATTTCATACGAAATAGAGTTTCTCGTAGTTTTGTTTGTACAGCGTACCCGAAATGAGAGCAAATCGACCAAAAAAAAACTTGTTGGCTGTCAGACTGTTGGGGCTGTCAGTGAGTGAATGAGTGTGGGAATAAATGAGTGAATGAATGTGTTGACTGCATAACCGACCTTGACCATGAAATATAAAATTTTGTACGCTGCGGTATATACAATTCGCTTCTCAATTCATTCAATTCAATTCAATTCAATTGAATTTGGTTCGATTCGATTCGATACGATTTATTTGATTTGATTTGTTTTTGGTTGAATTTAATTGAACGTGTGGCACTGACAGTTGAAACTAAATCGGCAATAAATTTTCAAAACGTGGGGAGGAGTAATCGTGATACGGCAAAACGCTTAGAGACACAAATGGTTTTAGCTCATGTCCATATATGCCTGGTGGAAAATTTACAGAATTTCATTATTTGTATTCACTTTATTGATTTTTTTATTTTTTTTTTTGGTTGATTTTGTTTTTTGTTTTTGTTATTCCTAAGTAAACACTTGCAGCAAGTAAAGGAGGCAAGTTTTTTTGTTGCTACTTGCTTACGTATGTTCTGGAATGCTTATGTTGGTGCATGCCAATGCAGTTCACGACCTCAAGGCTTAGTTATTTTATTATTCATTCGTTAATTGCTGCCAACACAACAATTTATTAAATTTTACGTAGTAAAGTAGTGAGCAACTTAGCTAATATGTTCACATATACTTTATATTTACGTGAAATCCCATGTGTTTTAAAAATTTATTAATAAAAAAACATAATGACCAAAGATGTAATGAAGCTCCATTACATTTATAATGAGCGCCTAGATATAGGAAATGAGTCCTTCATTATCTTTTTTGATCTTAGGCTTGCCCGCAAAGTATCTTTAATTGTTCAATACATTTTTTAATGCACATTTTAATTCGTTTTTTACAGAAACACTTTGTTTTCGACAATAAACGCAACGCAGCAACCACAAAAATTTTGCAATTGCAGTTTAAGATAAGCTATATGCGCATTAATTATAATAAAGGCAGAATCGGGAAAGCATAAGCGAAACAAATAAAAAATAAACATACATACATAATTACAAAGCTTCAGTCAGGGGGTTACGACCTAGCGCCTCATACTACTTACACTGTTTCATGGCAATTTGATTTACTCTCCGAGAGTTTACCAGAAATCTGTTGAGAGGAAGTCGCCGAAGAAATATTTTTTCTTTTTTCGTTTTGCTGAATATGCCTGACGTGGGGTTTTAACCGTGGTCTAACATCTAATGCTTACTAGACTACGGCGACTTCTATGGAGCCACTAAAACGTTCATTTGAGTTATATTTCATACATCGTGTTTTGAAAGCGTCTCATTGCCAGCACGAATCCTTTCACTGTTAGCACTAATTCTCTCATTGCTGCGAATAATAATAGAAATTAGTGACAATACAAAGTAGCAGAGTCGTTGTTTGTTGTCGCGCTGCCTTTAAAATAATAACTTCTCATGTATTCCATATTTGAGAGATTGCTGCTTTTGCTGTGTTGCGTTTATTGTGTTTATAGCATTAGGCTGTTAGCACCACAGATAGATATATTATTATAATTATTAATAAAATGTACATTTTTATCAAATAAAATGTAATGTTTACTTTCATTTGATACTCACTGTATCTGTCTATAATAAGGAAGAGTAAAAAATTAATAGACATTTTTGAATAGACATTCGCCATGAACATTTAGAAATAATAATGCTTTTCATAGATTTTAATTTTTCGGTCGGACGATAGTGAATTTCAGAGTTGAAATAGATCACATCTTCAAGCACTTGTTGAACCGAACATATCTAAGCAACTATTTATTAAATATTGAATTGTGAATGCGATTAAGAGCTTCTCTGAGTACAGCAACATTTGACTATGCTACAATTTGTATTCGCAATTGTTATTACAAAGATCATACATGTTAGCTTATAATTTTTTTTCTTCCTAGCTAGTCTAAAAAAGGATGGATTACACGTTTATACATGCTTTGCGACATGACAAGTTATTATTGAGAAGAGTGCGGAAAGTACCGTGCAAACTTAATATGTAATGAGATCGTCATTGAAAATTAGCATGTGCTTGACCAAAGTATTTGTTCATAAAACTGTTTTTACTGAGCATTTTTTTTTTGCAGTAGGATTCACTGTTTTCGAAAAATAAGTTCAGGAATTCAAAGCAGCCAAACGAATTTTCGGATATTTTACATGATTTTTAAGTTTGTCTAGACAAAATATAAATTTAATTCAAATCAAACTGAAAATTGTTTGCTAAAAAATATTGTCGCTCTTTCAGCTAGAGATCTGACGAACAGCGTAACGTAATTGGCAATTACAACCCTTCAGTCAGGATTACGGCCTAGTTTCTCACACAATTTATGTTGTGTGTGCTAATTTTATACATGAGTGGCGGAACCTACAGTTTAAAGTCGACTCCGAACGACAGATTTTTGAGTAACTTTTCATGGCAATTTTATTTAATCTCAGAGTTTTTGCCACAAATCTGCTGAGAGGAAGCCGCCGAAGAAATTTTTTTTTCATATTTCGTTTTTGATGTCTGGCCGGCGGATTCGAACCCTGGCCTTTCGTCTAATAAGCCAACACACTACCTACTAGACTACGGCGACTCTTGCGTTAAAGTGCTAATAAAATAATAATTTTCCTCTAATTTGACGTACGTAAAGTCTCAAAGCCGGGGCGCAAAGAATCCGTTATATGTTGTATTTTGACTCTTTCTTCTGAAACCAAATCCAAAATGCATGAGATTGGCAGACATTGAATTTGCTTCCACACAACAAAAAAGAAATTAAAAAGCAAAACAAATCAGCTGTCAAAGTACGGTGACGTACGTCATAAGTTGCTCAAATTTTTTGAGTTACGTTAACCTAAAAATGACAAATAAGAGCGAACAGGCTCAGAGTATACGTCATAGTCTAAGATGAAAAGATTGATTGATTGATTGCAACCTTCAAGGGGAACTGTACAGCAGACCTATCGACAGAATGGAAATATTGCGTTACGCAAATATAAGAATAAAATAAAAAAAAATATAATGATGGACAGATCTGAATATTGTTGCTATTTTCCAACTATAATTGAAATAAAATGAAGTAAAATCATGAACGGCCTTGACTTTAAATATTTCAATAAATTTTTAAATTCTCCAGAGTATTTGTATACAAAGTGCAGATTGCAATTATAAACATTGCATATTTTTGTTGGTTGTCTTTCAAATGAGTGCAGGAATTATGAAAACAGAAAAAAGAACCAAAAACACAAGATGCAATCAAAAGTGCCTTCAAATTAAAGGCTTTGTTTAGATTGCCATACTTATCAAACAAAGTTGCCAGAGCTTCAAATGAGTCTTTATCGAAATATATGACATTTAAGTCATAAATCATAATGAAACGAAAATCATCCTTTTTAAAAAATTATATTTTATTTGGATTTTGCTATTGGAATTCGGAAAATAAAACTTTTATGAAGCATTTTAAATATTGATGCACTTCAACGTTGCTGTAATCATGCGTAAGATCTTGTTTTGGTATCTTTGAATTTCTTCTTTGCCTCTGCGTTACAGCTTCCTTCCATAATTGAAAAGCAAAGCAGACTAGCACGACTATCTATCCATTAGCGAATATATTTAAAAGACTTTCAGTTTAATTTGAGCTAATTTTGCTTCAATGTTCATCTTTTCAAGTCAAGCGGTTAACAGGAAAGGAAGTCTCCAGTAATTTTCTTTGTGATTATTGTGACACGACTTGATTGCTTATTTGAAACCTTGCTAACATTTTAATAAAGAAAATTTAAATTGAAATTGTTTAGCTACGACGACGGAGAGGGAGTTGCCAAGGAGAGGGAGTTGCCTTTTATGCCATCGTTATATGGATTCAAAGAATTCTTCAGATGGAGCGCGTCATTATCATCATCAAGATCTTATAACCTGAATTTGATAGTTTCTGAAATTGCGTTGTAAAGATATTCAATGTTCAATACCGTTACCACAACATTTTTGACAGAGAAATATTGTAGAAGACGCCGTTATTCTGTTATTAAAATCTAAACGTAATTGGAACACATTTGATTCTCGAATTGCGTCATGTTTTTGTATTAATAAACCAGCTTTATTTACAAACATTTATTTTAATTATTACATAAATTAAATTTAAAGAAAACTTTCGTAATATTTATTTTTTAAATTATTACCATATTAGATGTTTTTGTTTGGTTTGTTTTGTTCAAACCAGTTTACACAATGCTTTTAAATTTTATCATCCTGTAAACAATTACACTGGATTTGCATTAATTCTCATATAAAAAATTATTCCATTAAACATATATAATCTCTGAGTCTATAATGCTAGTCTATGTTTTGATCTACGTATTCAGGTTCCTGTAAAACCAATATGTAGGCCATCCGGTTAAAGATGGCCAAAATTGATGTCATCCTAAGCGCACGCTGTGTCTGTCTACAGGCTTAAATAGCCGAGAAACTTTTGGCATTCTAATTTGTATACTAAGATCGCAAGTAGCTTTCGAACCTAGAATCAATCTAAGTTAGATGGTCGGTAAGCTAAAAAAGTAAGACAATCATCCAAATAGATAGGCCTCATGGCCTTTCTCATATATGGTCCGCTCCAAAGTGTTCAGGTGAACTTTTTGCAACATTTTAATCCACTCTCATAGCTCTGTTAGAGTCACAACTAATTCTTTGTTTCTTATCGCCTTTGGAAGTTGAAATAGTTTAGAGATTTCTAGTAAAGAGTACTAAAGCCACTTCGCAAACATTAGCTACTTACAATAATGTTTAAATTTTCATAAGGGGCACTCGATTACAGTGATATATTTGATCCTCATAAGTTCTGAAAACACATTGGTCCTTTATGACATTGCTCTGCTTTTGAATGCATAGATGATAGACTTTGCTCATCTAGGAGGGGCTAGACAGGGTTAGAAGAAATAAATCAAATGTAGACTCGTTCCAGATTTACTATAAATTTACTTTATAAGGCTTATAGACTGGATAATGGTCGCCTCTTTTCAACGTAGCCATCAATAATCTGCGACATAACGCAGAAGCTGTAAGACTAAGACACATGGTATAAGCAAGAGAACCGATTAGGGCTCATTGAATATTTTGTTTTCTTCTTTTTTTGATTATTTTGTATCCAATGAGGATTTATTTTCTCATTGGATAGTTATTAAGAAATTTTACCATCAAAATATTCCAAAAATTGTCGCACTTTCTTTCACTGTAATTATTTACGTGCATGTAGCGTATCAATAAAATTCGTTGTTGACTATGATTTTATAATTACGTATTATTTAATATTACGGCGCTGAAAGCACTGTGCAAACATTTATTATTTTTATTTTTACTCTCTCTTAAATGCACAAGAACAAGAACAAGAACAAGAACAGTTACAATGACAATAAAACAGTAAAACAATAACAAAAAGACACAAGAAATAATCTGAAAAAAGCTCAATGACGACTATCTTATAATGATTGATGAGCGAGCGTGCGAACTCGTAGCTGAGTGGATGATAAAACCAAAAAAAAATTAAAAACAAAACCAACAAAAGACAGTTAAAAAGTTGCAAAAGTTAAAAATAAAAGAAAACAGATTTTTTTTTTTAAAAGCTCGTCAATTTTGTTAAAAAACTAAAAATGCAAAATCATGGAATTACCAGGTATTGTTTGGAATATTGACGATGGGCAGCTGTAAACACTCACACAATATGTTCGATTTAAATTTTTTCCGATCAATTAAATTAAAAACATCTTTGGCACGGCACAATGAAACAATTTTGCTTTTTTTGTTTTCTTTTTTGTTTATTCTTTCTTTAATTAAACACTTTTTTGCTTTTGTGTGTTTGGTTTTCTTTCAATAATTTTTATTTTAATTTATATTTCTTTTTCTTCTTTTTCTTGTTTCATTAGTTTGACATTTAACTATTTGTTGTTATTATCACGTTTTATTT
>QOCX01002468.1:0-22143 GCA_005959815.1 Sarcophaga bullata | reverse complement strand
CTTCTCCTTTTGTGTTATATTATGGGTTTCCCATTATTCTCATTATCATGGTTGTAGAATTGAGGCAGCGATCTTTTGCTACATATCACTGAGGCTGAGAATATCTTAGACCGACTTTGGCAGAAGCTGTAGAGATAACAAAGAGGAACAGAATATCATTTCGGCCATTGTCAGCTGTTTGGGAATCTAAGGCGAAGGAATTTATTGAATAAACATTTCTATTCAAAGATGAATAGGATAAAATTCACACCTTCGTAAAACTATTATAAGAGGTGCAACATACTGTTTAAATATGTTATGCACCCACGGCAGAAGTCGTTAAAAGGAAGCTGCATAGCCAGCTTAAAAGAGGTAAGTGGCATTCCTAAGTCGACTGGCGAGCTCGTCGACTCTACAGTTTTCCGGAATATCACAGTGCCCGGGGACCTAGATAAGTGTGACACTGAAGCACCCAAAAAGAAAGTTGAGACAGCGACGACATTCCCTGACGATCCTGGATTTATTCACAACGTTCACCCTGGTGCTCTACGCACCACCTCCACAAAGGCCTTGTTCGCAACGCTTAACTGGCTTCCTACTGAGCCTCCTCGCTAAGCAGGTGGCAAGTTTACTACGACTCATCTCCTGTCTCGTTGGCGCGTAGTCCCCTCTGGTCACTCTTCTATTTTGGATACTAATCCTGTGGCCCCACTGGATATCGATTATCTCTCTGTAGAATATTGTTTTGATAGGGGTTTCAACTTCCTGACTCCATGCAGGAGCGACCTGATCCCCTGAAACGATCATCTCCCCGGAACTCCTGGATGTGTGTACCGATGGCTCCAAACTCGATGGTGGAGTGGGTAGCGAGTCTACTCTGGGAAAGTGAACCTGAACATCTCACTCCGGCTACCGGGCTATTGCAGCGTTTTTCAAGCGAAAGTATTGGCCATCTAACGCGCCGCTCAATGTATCCTCGCATACGGTGCTCCTTTCACCTGCCCCTCGATCTTTTCTGATAGTCAGGCTGCCATATGGACAGAGCTATGATCGCGGAGCTTAAGTCGGCGGCCGTATCTTCTATCAATCCCTCTGTCCACAGGGGTAGTACCAAACCGTCCTGGTGGAACCAGTAGATCGAGGATCTCCGCACTATTAATAGGGCAAAGGCCACCGGCGAGTGGTCAGTTTACAAAGCTAAAAAGAGGGAACTTAAATACCCTGTAAGGCGGGCGAAGAGGGCTTCATGGAGGAACTACTGCGCAAGTGTGGAATCCTCTGAGCTGGAGAATATCTAGGGTGATTTTCATTCCCAAGGCTGGGAACCAATAAGCCTTTGTTCCTTTCTTCTGAACATACTGAAAAAAATAGTCCTTGATCTTCATATTAGGGCCTCGATTGATATACTACTTCCATCCTCATTCCAACAGGACTACTTCCATCCTCATTCCAACAGGCCACCTAGTTGCGCATCTGTTACCAGTCGGCCAATGGGTAATTTGGTCCGGAGGAACGGCATTAAGGCTGGATCCCGGCCACATTTCACCGATCCTACTCATTGTCCCCTTGTAGAGCTCCATAGAATGGAGGTTGGAGAAGGCATTATGTCCTTGAAAACACCCTGCGTCGCGACAGCCGGGTGAGGGACCGAGATTTGAGTCCATTACCTCGATGAAAACATCGAGGAGGGCGCGTTCCACCAGCTTCCACCTAGTGGGCGATGAATCCATCGGGGTGTTCCCGATAAATGATTGCTCAGGTAAGGGTTCGGGGCGTATAGGCTGCGTAGACTAGAGACCAGCTTTGTTACCGGTTCCTTGTGTTTTTTTAGCAGGAGCCTGCCAGCAAGATTGGATGCCTAGGGTTTTTGTTTGTACTGTTTGTCGGTTAATAGGGTCCTCACTCAAAGTTGTTATCCTTGCCTGTGATGTGTAGTTACTCATAAACGGTCCAGTGGTTATCTATGCACGCCACGAAGGATTGGATTGGCACCATCTCAGAGCCAGACCGGGTACTAATCGGGAGTCTTCTCAACCGAACCCACACCATCAACATACTGATGACGGTTGCAGCTCTAGCCTGGAGCCTTTCACACTGCGATGACGGTTGCAACTCTAGCCTGGAGCTGTTCACACTGTAGCTTTCACCCCGGTTCTACCGTGCATACACAACTAGGTCCAGAAAGCCACAATCTCCAGCTCGGGGCAGTCAATTCAAAGAAGTAAAGGTGGAATAGCCCGTAGAAAAAGAAAGGGGTTCGTGCCAAGGTGTATGGGAAAAAATATACTTGATCTGACGGTTCGAAAAGACCAAGCATGATGTCGATCCGAAACAGAGTCTTTCCACGATATTAGGGTAACCTTTAGTCATGCTCTCCAATTCACTCTGAGTCCAAGAGGGAATCGAAGTACACTTAAGCCTCCACATCGCTACAATATTGTTACCCAGGTGGAGGTTTTAAGTACATATGTTACAAGCCCGGTCATGAATCAAGTCAAATTTAAAAATACAATCATAGGTGTTATTGCTTGCCAAAATGAATGGTTCGGCTGTGGAGTGGTATCAAGACTTTCCAAATATTTTCTAAGAGGTATCGTATATGGAAATTCCAGAAGTTCTTTGAAATGTTCTATACCCTCTATAAGCCTGAATCGGTGCTGTTACCACTCTCTTGGAGTTCTTATTTCATATAATAGCACACAAGTGGACCGATGACAAATCCAATTAATTCTCTCTAGAAATATTTTTTTTTTGTCGATCGGTAGGCCATTCAGTTGGTATAGCTCTCGATGCGACATCCAAAATCATTTTTGATTTTTTTTCTCTCTTGCTTTGAATGTCGTTAAAATATATACGTATTGGATACGTATATTGGATTTCAAAGAAATTTGAACAGAAGCATTAATTTAGTGCCTTGTTTAAAGAATGGAAAGAGTACAATTCCATAATTGAATACCCCTCTATAAATATCTCAACTACTTACTCACTTATGACCTTAAGTAAACTTATGTGTATAACTTATTCAATAAATATTCTGTATTTATTTTAATTTCATTATCTGTTAGTCATTTACTATATACGTATGTATATATAAGTAACGTTTAATGATTATTCATTGTATTCTATCTTATCAGGTAAATAAACAAAATAAATCTTTTTTATCTGTTATGTAAAAAACCTACTAAATGCGAAATTCCTTCTTTTTTTCTCTTTATAATTTAGAATAACTAAATAAAGAACACTTGTTAAATATATTTAAAAATTTGTTTAAAAACATTACTTACTCATACAAATTGGTAAAAGAAAAATTGTGTCGTTTTTAAAGCTAGTCACAAAAGAAAAACTATATTAAATAAATAACGCGTGTGGTAATTCTGTAAATAGATATAAAAATTTGGAACAAACGTTTGGCAGGCGTTAGCATATTATAAAATATAAACAAAATGTTTTACGAAGACTTAAGGTATTTTCAAAGAAATTATATTGTTTATGAATAACATTGTTTAGCTAAGACTCATTGTAATTTTTCCATTTTGCTAATAGTTAATTATAGACTAAGTTTGTTTGTTTTTTTTCTTCTTATTGAAGTTTGTATTGCTTCATACATATTTTAGATAGATAGTAAAGTATTGCAAGATCATATAAATATTTATATGACATCATTCAATAGTCATATTTTAAATACACATTCATAAAATAAACTATTTCTTCAAATCGTTCCCCTAAAAATCTAGAATGTGCTTTGTTAACCCAAAATCCTACTCTCAAGGTCATAAAAGGAATGATCATAAAGATTTAATTTAAAAATACCGTTTAAATTATTAAGGGATGTATATGTATATGCATATAGGTTATATATTCTATTGCTATTAACCTATTTCTTCCTTTATTTTTTCAAATATTTCGATTCTGTCTTTAGCTTCTTCTTAACGAAAATACAGTAGAATTATACATACATAAATGAATATCACAAAGCTGATTAAAAGTTACTGAACATTCTTTACAATCTTACAAATTACAATTGTGTTTGGCAAAAATTACACGTACAAAAATTAAATTCATCAAAAAATGATAGTACTCATATCAAATTTGGTTGAAAAACGTTTATAAAATTCTATAAAAAAGTATCAAACCACTTAAAAAATTTTTATCGGAAAAAAAATATATGTGTGTATATACATATATAAAATATGTATATTTATCAGAAGTATTAAAAATAAATTCCTTTATAATATACCATATATGTAGAATGAAAATATATTTTTATCATATTTATGGTATTATTGTAACTAGTAGCACCCGAGTGTTGTTTCTTCAAACCATTGCAAAAAATTAAAGCAGGTATAAATGTTAATTCTGATTTAGTAACAAGAATACCGAAAAAATCCTGTTATGAACATCAACACAATCTTATATTGTGCCTTAAAGTACCGGATCACTTACATACTCATTTAATTAGTCATTACGATTCTTTAGTCATAATTACAATACATCACATCACTCATGTTGTGTGTATTAAATTTATCCATGAGTGGCGAGACCTATTGCTTAATATCGACACCGAACAAAAGATTTGAGAAACTTTTCATGTCAATTTTTTTGTTTCGTTTTGTTCGAGATGTTTGAGACATAGGCCTAATAGAAATTGTAATAGAACCAGGCAAAATGTTTCCGGAATAGGCAAATGTATATATTTTGTACTTGTAATGTAGAGGCTTCGTACACATCATGTCTAAAAATGCCTTAGGCCTCTAATAGTTATAATGAGAAATTCAACTGTTCTTGTTCGCGGTCACATGACAGGTAATCCCATGGCCTACACACTTGCAAAAGTTGTAAAAACTACTAATGTGAACGAGTTCATGGATTCCTCTTTTAATAGGGAAACAAATTATGTCACAATATGTACTTTTCACACTTTGCCAAATTCAGATTCGGAAATATTTGTTTAAAAAATTATATTTTAAAGTTTAATTTTTTTAATAAAATTTCTAATACAACTACAAATTTAGTGGGTTATATGATTCCTTTTTTTTTCATAAACTTTAGGTCACCCTTTTTTTAATATTCTTTGATATTAAATATTAATGCAGTAAATGTCATTACCTTGTTGTATGTATACATGGTCAGTAAACAACAGTTTGGCAATCAATGTTCAATAAATAACAATTATATTATTATATTAATTTTTAATGTAAACTGGCCCCAAAGGATTGGAGTCGTTAAAAACAACTTACTGAAATACACATTTTAAGAATTTTTTAAGAATTCCGTAAGAATCCAATGGAATGAAATAGGTGTTTTTACGCAATTATAGGTACTATGAGCGCTAAGATGATTGATTTCAGATGATGGGAAATTTATATAAAAAACCCTCATTTTCTCAAATAGTGATTGCTCTAGGTATCTAATGTCTAGGGCGTCAATCTATTAGTGTGAGAGTCACGCATTCGAGATTCACACCAGAGACTCTGGTTTGTTATACAACATTAAGCATAAATAGCTCGTAATAAGTAGAATATAATTTGTAATTATATTGTAATTAACAATTACATGAAGCATGAACCAAATTGCTAATCGACTGAAATCTTTCGGCTTACGAAAACAAGGAAATTAATTTAAAAGAGGGACGTATCAATTGTTAGTTATTTCACAAATAAGGTGGTCTTAAATATATTCTAATAATTTTTGGTGATTTCTTCCTATTAATTTTTTAAAAATTAATTCTTACAAGCAATAACCATAAAAAAAGTAATTCAGCAAACACTGAGAACACCTACTGATTGTTTTTGTTGTTTACTCAACTACTAGAATGAAACTTATTTTTTTGAACTCATTAAATGGCATAGAATTTTGTTGTCTACTTGCGTGACTTGTCGTCATCATGGTAACAAATGTTAAGTTTTTTTATATTTTAGGATTTACTAAACTCGGTTATGACCGATTAGCACTTTTCAGTAAAACAACCAAACAATACTTAAAAATGTGTGACGAAAAAGCCATTGAAATATGAGGGGATATAAAAGTGTGACCCATCATAAAGTCGGATAAACTATTATACTGCCAGATAAAATTTTACTTTTCTGTAATTGCTCATTGTTTGTTTAGCAGACATCACATTGTTTTCCTTCTGATGTAAATGTGTCAAATTGAGAAACTGTGTCTTTTTATACACTTCCTTTCGAAGTCTATCAAGAAGTCCACTCTCGCATAATATGTACTCTGCATCCACATCGGTGATTACCACCCTCTATAGATGCGCTTGACAATGACGCATAGATGAAATCTCATTGGAATTGAAGGTTGGGTCTGCCATATTTCAAAACATCTCAATCACTCTTCCTTACTGATGACGGTGCTGTATAGTAGGGTCCTGGACCTTTACTTTCCTAGTCAATGCATACGCACTGCGTTCGTCAGTACTCCTTAAAGTCGTCAAATCAACTGAACTCTATTCATAAGCGCATCATTTGACAAGTTTAGTTACCTTTAATGTAATCTGTAATGTAATCTATATAATAATATGAAATATATATATATGATAGGCCATCTATCGGCAAAATTTCTCACCGTTTTGTTTTTATTGCATTTTGAACTTTTTAAAACTTTTAAATCATTTACCCTATATGTACCTGTGTAAATACTTACAACAGTTCTCTCTTGACATCGTCGTAAGTCGTCCTTTTTAACACCTATACCCATCCGCTTTATAATGAACTAATTTTGAACCAATAAAGGTTTTTAATGCGTGAAATCACGCATGCATATTTTCCTATGTCCACTTTTATCTTAAGTTATTGAAAGGATTTTTAGAAATTAGCTTATGATCAAAAAGAAGAAGAATTTACAGAAACCAAAATTGCCCAATATAAACTATAGTACTATCAGGACAATAAACGCTAACAAAAGTACAAACAAAGTAGATAGTTAACTTCTTCGCCTATTGAAAAAACAGAAAATTTTTTTCTAAGCTAGTGTCTTTTGCTTGAAGTACGTTGAAATATTACAATTTTTAAACCCCTGGCGAAATCAAGCGTGATTAAATTGCTAGTTTAGATTACTAAAACTATATAATGGATGTATAATAGATAAAAATTATATTTTTATACTATATTTCTTAGAGTACTAGTAGTTTAATATCGCAATAAATACTTGAAGTGCAAGCAAAATAAAAAAATTTTAAAATGCTTTCACAATTAATCAGATATGATCGACAATTGTTTAAAATCAATCGACAATTGTTTTATGAACTTCAATAGCCTTCAATTAATGACTAACCTACATGTATACATATGTAAATTAGGAATTTAGAATGCGTTCAGTTTATAAGTGCGACGCTCTTTACATAAATATAATCAACGTAATTACACTTTTCACTTCCTTGAAAAACTTTTTTTATCTGTATATACATACATCCTTTTACATTCATATGTGTATATGCATGCAAAGCTACTATATTCTAGTACATATAATTTGTGGTCAAATAGTAAATGTCAAATACATACATACATACATATATACTTTTACATATAATATAACCAAAAATAAAAACAGTGTTTTGAAATTATTTTAGTGTATACTGTATAAATAAAATTTAGTTTTATTTAAGTTACCATACCATTTAGAGCCATATTACTTAGAATTCTTTTTAATTTTTTTTTTTAATTTCCCCGTCGTATGCCTTGTTTAAATTCCTTCTTTTTACAATGTTATAACATTTAATATTAAAAAAAATCACACAAAGAAGAGAGAAAAAAAATCAAGTCACGTTCTTACATTGCATTTATTTTCTTAGAATGAAAAGAAAAAAATCCATAATTTCTAATGAGTTCCTTTTGTATTCTGTTTTCTCTTTTCTGTTTTTCTTTTCTTAGAAGCAATGATAATATGGACATCAACCGCAATAGCACAAGCGATGGTGGAAATGAAAATTTAAGTCGTGGCCGACGACAAGTGAATTTACGATGGGGACAAAGATTATGGCAAGCGTTACGTGGCCGCATACATATAGGCACACCACCACTTAACACCCCATGCGATGATATCCGAACACCATCATCAGCTGCCCTAGACGAAGGCGAAAAACGCATTATTTTCATTAATCGCCCACAAATACAAAAATTTTGCAATAATCATATATCGACTGCAAAATATAGTTTTATAAGCTTTCTGCCATCGTTCTTATTCGAACAATTTCGTCGATATTCAAATTGTTTTTTCTTACTTATTGCATTGTTACAACAAATACCGGATGTATCGCCCACAGGCCGTTATACCACATTAGTGCCGTTGATATTTATTTTATCCGTGAGTGGTATTAAGGAAATTGTTGAGGATTATAAACGGCATCGTGCCGATAATGAAATTAATCACAGAAACGTGGAAAAGCTAAAAGATGGCGCTTGGACAACAGTGCGCTGGGAGGAGTTATCTGTTGGAGATATAGTGAAAATTCCGAATAACACTTTCTTTCCAGCCGATTTGATAATATTATCGTCTAGTGAACCGCAAGCTATGTGCTTCATTGAAACTTCAAATTTAGACGGTGAAACGAATTTGAAAATACGCCAAGGAGTTTCTGCGACGGCAAAGCTCTTAGAGACCAAAGATCTCGTTGCAGTCAATGGTGCCGTCGAATGTGAGCTGCCCAATAGATTGTTATACGAATTCAATGGTGTTTTAAAGGAACATGACAAACAGTCAGTTTCTCTTGGTCCTGATCAAATCTTACAAAGAGGTGCAGTATTGCGCAATACTTCTTGGATATTTGGCATTGTTGTTTATACGGGCCATGATACAAAACTTATGAAAAATTCTACCTCTGCGCCTTTGAAGCGTTCTACAGTAGATCGCTTGACCAATACCCAGATATTAATGTTATTTATGATATTATTGGTATTATGCTTGACAAGTGCCATTTTCAATTTAATCTGGACACGTTCGTACTTTGTAAACGACTGGTATTTGGGCTTAGATGACTTTAAAAGTAAAAACTTTGGCTATAACCTGCTTACATTTTTCATCTTATTCAACAATTTAATACCAATTTCTCTACAAGTTACTTTGGAACTGGTTAGATTTTTACAAGCTCAATTTATCAATTGCGATATACAAATGTATCATGTGGAATCGAACACGCCGGCCATGGCTCGTACTTCGAATTTAAATGAAGAATTGGGTATGGTTAAATATATATTCTCAGATAAAACGGGCACGCTAACAAGAAATGAAATGGTTTTCAAGAAATGTTCTATTGCCCGACAAATGTATCAAACGGAAAATACACCGGAACAAAGTTTAGTTGTTCAGCATTTGTTAAGTAAACACCAGAGTGCTGATATTATAAAAGAATTTTTGGTATTGCTCTCAGTGTGTCACACCGTTATACCTGAAAAAAATTCAGATGGTTCGATAACTTACCATGCCGCCAGTCCAGATGAAAGAGCTTTGGTGGAAGGAGCTAAACAATATGGTTTTGTTTTTGATACTCGTACGCCCCATTATGTCGAAATTAATGCTTTGGGTACCAGAGAACGTTATGAAATTTTGAATGTGTTAGAGTTTACCTCGACACGAAAACGCATGTCTGTTGTTGTTAAAACACCTGATGGACAAATTAAACTATATTGTAAAGGAGCAGATAGTGTTATTTATGAGCGCTTAGCCCAAGACGGTCAAACATTTAAGGATGTTACCCTTAGCCATTTAGAGGAATTTGCAGCTGAAGGTTTGCGTACTTTATGCTGTGCCGTAGCCAATATCCCTGAGGATGTGTACGTTGACTGGCAGGCTACTTACCACAAAGCTTCAACGGCGGTAAACGAACGTGAAAGAAAAGTGGAAGAAGCAGCAAATTTAATAGAAAATAATTTACATTTGCTAGGAGCCACCGCTATAGAAGATAAACTTCAAGAGGGCGTACCAGAAACTATAGCATCTCTACTTGATGCCGGCATCTATATATGGGTTTTAACTGGCGATAAACAAGAAACCGCCATAAATATTGGTCATTCGTGTAAATTGATTTCACCATCTATGGATATTATCATATTGAACGAAGAAAGTTTGGACACTACACGAGAAGTTATACATCGACATTCCAGTGAATTGCAAACATCTATCAACAAAAACTGTAATGTTGCTTTAATTATTGATGGTAAAACTTTGAAATATGCTTTAAGTTGTGATTTAAGAAGGGAATTTCAAGAGCTGTGCACTGGCTGTCGTGTAGTAATATGTTGTCGTGTTTCACCCATACAGAAAGCAGAGGTAGTGGAGTTAATAACATCATTTACCAAGGCTGTAACCTTGGCTATTGGCGATGGTGCCAATGATGTAGCTATGATACAAAAAGCTAATGTTGGTGTGGGTATATCTGGAGTAGAGGGCTTACAGGCTGCCTGTGCCTCTGATTATTCCATTGGCCAATTTAGATTTCTGAAGCGTCTGCTATTGGTTCATGGCGCATGGAATTACAGACGCATTACGAAACTCATTTTATATTCGTTTTATAAGAACGTGTGTCTTTATGTTATTGAACTTTGGTTCGCAATATATTCCGGCTGGTCAGGACAAATATTGTTCGAAAGATGGACTATTGGTCTGTACAACGTAGTATTTACCGCGTTACCACCCTTTGCAATTGGAATTTTTGAAAAGGTATGCTCAGCAGAAACAATGTTAAAGTATCCCTTTCTTTATAAACCTTCACAAAGCGCCAAACTTTTCAATGTCCGAGTCTTTTGGGTGTGGATCATAAACGCTTTGTTACACTCAATTATTTTATTTTGGTTACCTTTAGGGGCTTTACAGACGGAAATTCTATGGTCCAATGGCAAAATATCCGATTATCTATTACTTGGTAATTTTGTCTACACTTATGTGGTGGTAACAGTTTGTTTGAAAGCTGGCCTTTCTACAAACTCCTGGACTTGGTTGACTCATTGCTCTATATGGGGCTCTATTGGTTTATGGTTTATTTTTATTGTTGTTTACTCCAATTTTTGGCCGGTATTTCCGGTTGCCGCGAACTTTTTAGGTATGGAAAGAATGATATTTAGTACACCAGTTTTTTGGTTTGGTTTACTTCTTGTACCTGCCACCACTCTACTATCCGATGTTATTTTTAAACTTGTACAAAATACAGTATTCAAATCTCTTACTGAAGCCGTACGAGAATCGGAAATATGTAAACATGATCCAGAAGATGTTATGAATGAGACACGATCGTCATTTACGGAAACAGCTCGCTTGTTACGTAGTGTTTTTATAAGACGTGCCAATACACGGGTTGATACAGATGTTGAATTGTCTCATGGTTATGCTTTCTCTCAGGAAGAAGGCGGCGCTGTTTCACAATCTGTTATTATACGCTCTTATGATACTAATTTACAAAAACCACGTGGTAACTAGAAAAGTAAACAGTATTGGGCAAGACAAAGATTTTAATATAAGAGAACCTATCTGTCTATCTATCTACTACATCTGTTAATATATAAATATATATACATAGTATACCTGTATAGAGCATACTGCATTAAGTAATCGAATAACGGAATTTTACCTATCTTTACATACAAGTCAAATATAAAGTCGTTAGAAAATAAAAAGAAACAAAAAATATTCTCTATAGACAAATGTCACACATACATACATAGAGGATAATGTATTTAATTGGAAATTTGTTTGCCAAAAAATATCAATAAGAAGTAATTGATATTTCTATGCAATTAACCTAAACAAGGGACTAAGAAAAATGTTAGATGTATAAAACAAAATAAATTATACATTTTTCTATATTTAATACAAAATACATCTGTTAGATTAAATTATTGGCAATCATTATGATATTAAAGTAATTACAATTTCAATGCTTAACAATACTAAAAATAATTTAAACAAGAAACCAAAAAATGGCTTAACATAACTTTAACGGCTTCAAATAGTTTTACCCAAATTAAATATCACTAAAAAATTCATTTTAGGCAATAATATTTCAAAAAATGCATAAATTAAACGCGTGAATAACTATTTTTATTTTAATATTAGCAACGTGTTTGTTTTATATTCGTATGCCTTTAGTATGTGAACTTGTTTCCTGAATTTTCGATGTGGTTTTAAGAAAAGAATTTTAGGTTTTTACAACCCATAAAATACTTTTTTGTATGTGATTTGTATGTTTAATGATCACTGTCACAGCTGCTATTATACCAATAAATAAATTTAATTCATCGAACACATAATGTTTACTTATAATCATTAGTGTTTTGTAGATGCAAATAATTCTAAACTACATGAAAAGCAAATTCATATTTGACAAGTATTTATTAAAAAGGCGTTGTTAGGAGTAATAATTTTGACCAAATATTAGTTTAAAATTTCAAGAATTTGAAACGAACAAACGCTATTTTTATAGCTTAGGAATGATCTTGAATCAAAAAGTATAATGTTATTGAACTATTATTGCCATTTTTTTTAAATAAATATAATTTTGAATGTACTTGTTTAATTTTAAAATTTTCTAATCAAGTTTCTTCAATTGCTTACCTAATCAAATGAACTTTTTATTTTTAGAGCAGCTTCAAGTGTAACTTATTAAACAAAATTTGTGAATATGTACTTCAGTTAAACGTAACGTTCCTTTAATATAATCTAAACATAAATTTATCAGCAACTTGTTTAAAATACTGTTTAAAAACAGTATTATTAAGATTTGATGTAAAATATTTTACGCATAACACTTAAATTTTTAGATAACCTCATATTGCTCACATACATCATTTAATCATTTTCAAGTTTTAATTATTCATTTAGTTTAAATTTTGAAACCAACATATAATTATAATAAAACTTATATTAAATTTTTGTCTTGTACAACACTGTGATGCCGTTTAAGTTAACCACGAAATTAAACTTTTTATACAATAATAAACACAAACTACAGTTAATTTACGTAATAACTAAAAACAAAGTTTTAGATAAACAAACAGTCGAATAAAAACAAAAAAGGGAAAACATGGCCAAAGAAGCAGTTTAAAATTGTTTTGGAAATTTATATAAAGAAATGAAAATATAGTTTACTAAGAAAACACTTATATACCCTACATCAATATATAAAAAATAAAATATATTTTTTAATTTCATTAGATTTTAAGTTTTAAAAGTGCAAATTATACATCTTTGTAATATGCAAAAATAGTAAAAGAACAAAACAAAATAACCCGTAAAACCACTCACTCTCTCTATATTTAAAATGAAAATGAAACGTTATAAGCTGCATACATACATATGTATGTACATGTGTATTTAATTTGTATTTGTATATAATTTTGTTTAATTGCTTTTTAAATAGTGTTTTGTTTCGAAAATAAGAAATTCTACGTTGATATTTATTTCAATTATTTTATTTTTTTTCATCGTTTTCTTTTTTTTTTGTTTTTTGGCAAGCAAGCTCAGAATATTATTGCATATATTTATTTTATTTTATTTAAAAAAAAACATTATACATAAAATACGATGAAAACATGATACATATACTTAAAAAATATATATTTTATATAACCTCCTAACTCTATTCTATGTGTCTTAATAACCTAAATGTTTAAGTGTTATTATTTATTATATTTTAAAGTAACAAACAAAGTAATTTAAAACCTCCTAAATAATTAACTTTATTTTTATACTAACTTAATTTGTTAAACTTTTTTAAATATTATTATTAAAATTAAATTCTATAAGTCACTATTCTGTTTTTATATATGTAAGAGCATACTATAAAACATAATGTCGTCTTTAATAAGAAAGTATAAATTTGTTACACTCTAAAGAAAATTTAGCACCAATCTACTATTTGTTATTAAAAAAAATCACTTAAATTAAGAAAAATTAATTAAAAAAAATGAATTCATATTATGCATAGTGTAATAAGTACTTTGTAAATCAATAAATATGATCTGTGTTTTCTGGGCATTTCCTATTTAATTTATTTTCTATTGTAATATTTATTTTAAAAATAAAACTGAAATGCTTATTCTTTTTTGTTATCTCATAATATTGAAATTATTATCTTTTTTCAATTTTTGTATGACAACTAGTAAGTTTTTAGTATATAATTTAAAAATTTTAAATTAATTTAACTGTTAAAAATAAAATACTAATTTGACCCTTTAGTGAATCAATGTAAAAAATCCTATATTTTATTTTTTTGTTGCTTAATATAAAGTCGGTAACAGAAGCTTTCCCATTCGTTTGTGATGGATAAAAAGTGGGATTATTAGGATAGAGTATAAAAAATTGTTTCATCGTTCAAGGTTGAAAAGAACATTTCCTGCTGTGTTGTTTTTGACGAAATTCCAAGCCGTATGTTTTGCGTTTAAATCACCTAACGTAATAAAATCTTTGCTAGAAACAGATCATCAAAAAAATAAATTTACCCTCTAATTTTGTTTGTTACGCAATTGTCCATGTTTTCATGATTCCAGACAAAATTTGTGTTAAATGCATTGGAATCACAAAAAAATCAATTTCGAAAAAAGGCCTATGAAACCTTAATTTATCACAATTTTCGGAATAGGCATATAACAGTGGCAGCAAATTTTAATTATTTTTTAAAGTTCTAAAAGGAACACAAAACAAGAAATTCGAAACTTAAATAGCCAGTATAAAAACAGAAATCCATCAACCATTACCAATAATGACAAAACAGTCATATTAATTCTATGTAATTGCTGTAGGGTGCTCACAAATACGTTTCTTATTCGGCTTCCGTTACCTGTAACATACGTAAATTTGTGGAAACGTTTTGTAGCCATTCAAAGCTGTAATCAATGAATGAAATTAAATTCATTATTGCAATAGTACATACATACATAATTTGCCATTACAACCCTTCAGTCCGGATTACGACCTAGCTTCTCACACCACTTAGATTGTGAGTGTTAATATTATACATGAGTGGCGGGACCGACAGTTTAAAGTCGACTCCGAACGCCAGAATTTTGAGAAACATTTCTTGGCAATTTTATTTACTCTCAGAATTTTTGCCAGAAATCTGCTTAGAGGAAGCCGCCGAAGAAATATTTTTTTCATATTTCGTTTTTGAAGTCTGACCGGGGATTCGAACCCTGGCCTTTCGTCTAATAAGCCAACACACTACCTACACACTAACTACTAGACTGTTTCGTTTTGATTGATTTCTTTTGCTCTCTCTCTCTCTGTCAACCATTTGGTCATAACAGTCAACAGATATTTCTTTTGCATCCCAATATCAATGGCGGAACGTGTCTGAAAATGTTTGGATATTTTATCTGTTTTATAAACGCAATACTTGTGTTGTAAATACCTTGTATGTGACATGTACGCTAATTACATTAATTACATTTGCTATATGTAAACGTAGTCGCCGTAGTCTAGTAGGTAGTCAAATTGGTCAAGAGAAAAGATATTGTGATATAGTATGGACTAGTCCCTGTTTATGGCGGGAAATTTTGTTGGCAAAAAATGTTGATAAGGTTTTCTCGTTTTAAAGAAGGAATTTTAATTGGTTCGTACATAAGATTCGTATTATCTATTTTAGCCAATGTCATTAGAACAGAACGCTGTATTGGGTAACATCATTCCACATTTATGCTATTGCGCTTTTTAACAGCATATAATAATTTAATATCAAAAAATAGTTACTTTTAAATAGCTTATCATTTAGCAATTTAACTTCTTGCGCTCATAATTTAGCAATTTAACTTCTTAACGCTTAATAGTTTTTTACAAATTATACAATTGAATTTTGTTAGAAAAATTCTTCCAAATATATTTTCAATAAATAAAATCTTATTTATACAAAAACACTTTCATTTTGTAAAATTAAACGATTTTATAGGTTAGCATTTATTCAGTCATAGTAGCTCTACCCTGACCTTTAGGCATTTTTTTATTTGTTGAATCTTCTAACTCCTTTGCCTTATAATAATGTGGCGCGACCTCTAGAAGCCATTTACTTTCAATTTCAATAACTTGACGCATATATTCTTTCGTTGTAAACACCAACTCATGATATAAGACCCAACGTGGTAACTCCTCGAATAATGATGAATTTGGATGTATCATAACGGTTTGATTATGTTTAATTGTTTTGTAATTACCACCCTTCGACAAACGTGCCACATGATAAAAATAACCTGCTGTTATGGATTTTCGAATATTCATTGTCTCTGGCAAGCAAGATACCATATCAATTTCAACTCTTTGCATTAGACCTACTAATTGCTCACGAACATCTCGTGCTCTCTTCATGGAACGGTATTGTATGAAGTTCTCGTAACACCATTGTGTGCTATAATCGGTTTCAGCCCATTGATTGTATACTTGCATAAGCGATAAATGATCTCCGTTAATATGATTGAAATTTTTACGTGCTGTATCAGCGTGTATTATTTTGTCCTTAGGCCTATAGAAAATTGCACTATTTACCGACAGCATTGCAGCAATTGTTACCATTTCTTCTGAACATTTATATCTGAAAGTATAATGTTTTTAGTACGTTAGTTGTCATACATACACATGTATATGTATTCTCAAAAACTATTTACTTTTCACTTGCCAACAGCATTTTACCCATCATTGGATCGACGGGAAATTCAGCCATACGTCTACCCAGTTTTGTTAATTCACCATGATGATTCAATGCACCCAAAGCATATAACTGTTCTAGAGCCAACACCAGAGTTTCATGAGGGGGTGGATCAAGAAAATCAAAATGTATCAGATCATTAATGCCTAATGCCTTTAACATTAAAACGGCATTTCCTAAGTTAATACGTTGAATTTCTGGAACCGTATTATCTTCGAGTTCATGCTTATAGGCCCAGGCAGTATATAAACGAAAGCATTTGCCCGGAGCTGTTCGACCAGCTCTACCCGCTCTTTGATTAGCCGAAGCCTTTGAAATTGGTACAACCATTAAAGATTCCATACCAGTGCGAGAATTAAAGTTATTTTGCTTAGCAAAGCCTGGGTCAATTACATATATAATATTGTCTATTGTCAAAGAAGTTTCAGCTATATTGGTAGCCAAAATCACTTTACGGGCATTCGGTGGTGTAGGCTCAAATATTTTCGCCTGCATATCACTTGGTAAATTCGCATAAACCGGTATGATAACAAGCTCTCGAATTTTAGAGCCCAGACGCTTAACACGATCCTGTAAGATTTCCTGGCACGTTTCAATTTCATCCTGACCGGTAAGGAATACCAAAATGTCGCCCAGAGGTTGTGTAGCGTGAATTTGTAGAACAGAAACGCAGCAAGCATCAATATAATCAGCTTCTGGGGCTTTCGTATAAAATATATCAACCTTAAAATTCGAACTTTTAAAAGAAATTTAACATGATTTATATCTATATAATTACAACTTACCGGATATCTTCGTCCTGGTATACGAAATATAGGTGCATCGTCGAAAAATTTTGAAAATTTTTCCGCATCTAAAGTAGCACTTGAAATTAATAATTTCAATTCTGGACGGAACCTAGCAATATCTTTAACTAAGCCAAATAATATGTCTGTATGTAAAGTGCGTTCATGAGCCTCATCGATTATCATAACACTGTATGAACCCAAATCTGGTTCAGATAAAAATTCTCTATGCAATGTACCATCTGTCATGTACTTTAATACAGTCCTCTCTATAAAATGAAAAATTAAAAAAGGAGTTAATAAATAAATTCTGATATTTAAGTTTTACTTACTCACCAGATGTGCAATCTTCGAAACGTATACTGTAGCCAACTTCGTTACCCAACTTCACTCCCATTTCTTGTGCTACACGTGCAGCTACAGACATTGCAGCAACTCGACGTGGTTGCGTACAGCCAATTTTCTTTTTATCTTTTGTAAATCCGGCATCTACCAAAAACTGTGGTATTTGTGTTGTCTTTCCCGAACCAGTTTCTCCTTCAATTATGAGAATCTATTTTAATTCATATAAATTTCAAGTTCAAGAGACAAATGGTAACTTTAAATTTCTTACCTGATGCTCTTTAATGGCTTCTATCAAATCATCCTTAAATGGATATACTGGCAAAGATTTGCGTGTTTCTTCGATAGTCATTCGTTTTCGTTCAGCTTCGGAAATTTCAGGCTCTTTTGACGTTTTATCTTTAGAGCCATCCATTGTAAGAGCCTGAATAAAGTCGATTTGGTCATCCAAAAGCAGCTCATACTCTTCTTGTGCTTTGGCATCTTTGGCTCCAAACTGAAACCTGGCAGAAGCCAATTGCTCCGCTTCCCATTTCTTTTGTTCAGAGTTCGGTTGTCGCTCATTTTCATCCACTTCCACATATTCCTCTGCAAGAATTATTCGAAAAATTAATTGTTTTTTGAAGTACATATAAAGAAACATGATTGCAATTGTGGTAATATTATTCTATTCAAGGGAATAAAATGCGTTAGATATGTTTCCATGTAAATCCTTTTAGTATCATAATAAATAATACGCCAGACTCTTTTCTAATTAAGAATTTCCCAAATCAAAAATTGTAATTAAAAAAATCTGGGTTTGTCAATTGAGAACAGCATTTGCTACATTACCTATTGGTTTGAAAAATATTTTGACTTCACTATTCGAAACTAAAGGGATATGTTTTTTTTGTGTTTGTTATAACGATAAAATTGCAAGAGAACCTCAAATATCAATAAAATTCTAGATGTGAAAGAAATAATTTTCAGAATGTCAACAAGAACTTTACAATTAAATTACATAAAGAACTTTCTAAATTTTTTTGCGTGAATCATAAAATAATGTAAAGTTATAAAATCTTTAAAAATGATAAACCCGTTGAGGCTCTTAGGGACGATCGCCAAGTGTTTACAGAAATACTAAATCTATAATTTACTGATATATTGAGTGTTATTTCTATTGAAAGCCGTCAAAAAAGAGGAGGCTGTCCATACTTCAACATCTAGCGAGGAACACCTCTCTTCCCGTTGGATTCAATAAGTACAATATACGGGTGTATTCAGGAAAAATAATACAGCTTATACGCACCAACTATACTGGTTTTGAAACCAATATGTGGCAAGGCGACAAATTATTCGATCCTTTTCACACAATTTCAAAGGTCATATATTGGTTACTATTGTCAGATGCAGATATCAAAGGAGAATTGTGTGAAAGTCACTTGACTCTGCTGAAGTGGCCTTAGTCACCAAAGTATGCAGACGACAAAACGATTTATAATATAGACTAGTTGACTAATGAGTCCCAGAAATAGATGTAAAAAGTAAACATAAAAAAATAAAAAAAGTGCGAATCAATCCAGCAAACTATATCGTATATACATACATAATTGGCCATTACACCCCTTCAGTCAGGATTACGACCTAGCTTCTCACACCTTTTATGTTGTGGCCGTTAATTCTAAACATGAGGTTCGTAACTTACAGTTTAAAGTTGTCTCCGAACAATAGATTTTTGGGATACTTTACATGGCAACTTTATTTTCTCTCAGAGTTTTTGTCAGAAATCTGCTGAGAGAGGAAGTCGCTGAAGAAATATTTTTTCAAATTTTCGTTTTGATGTCTGACCTGTGGTTTGAACCGTGGCCTTACGTCTAATAAGCCAATATTAGACGTATAATGAACCTTACCAGACTACGGCGACTGAAATAAAAGGTGACTATTAACTATCTGTTCAGTACCGAACTAACACATACACATAGCTTATGTCCAGCATAGAGGCGGATTTAAATGGGAAAATTTAAAGCAAGACTTTTTAAATGCATATAGTGTCCAAAAAATATATTTAAATTTAAAACAGAGCTGTAAATAGAGACGTCTGCAAAATTACGTAAAAAATTAATAGAGATACATTTTATTATAATAAATTATGGCACAATTTATGAGTATGGAAATTAATTTTCGAATTTTTCAATGAATTTCGCTGGAAGACTTGAAGACAAACAATTACAAAAAAGAAAAAAATCAATAAAATGGTTGTCTTAATACAAAATAAGCTCAGGAAATCTTTAAATAGTGTTAAAAACAGCAAATAGTGCTTGAAAAGTAACTTTATTATAAATTTGGTGAAATATTGTGGTTAACCCCATAACTTATGAAACACTAACTTAAGAAAATTGTACAAATGAATATTCACAAGTATATATTTCTAATGTTGGAAAAGCCCACATACGATTGAAAGAAATTATTAAAGAGTCGCAAAATTTTTAATATGCAGTATTCTCCGGATATAAGTACATTAAAAAATGCTTACAAGACAGTGCGAATAAGCGGAAAATTCTTGTATCGAAATTTTTTATTTAAAGGCAAACAGCCACATACTATTCAATCCGGTAGAGTTTTATTTGTCTCATTGGCAGCATTGACTACTTGTTAGTCGAAGAGAACTTTGATATACACCTCGGTGTCGTAATTTGTTGGACTCCCGTATATCTGTGTGATCAATGCAAACAAATTGCTAAAGGAGGAGAATTCGCAGGATGCTTGATAGGCAACAGTCCTATTGTAGCATTAATTAGGTAGAGAGACCTGCACCAGGCCAGATTAATAGAAGAGATTTACAGATAACGAAAGACGAACATTGAGTGCAGGTTTTCTATCAAGAATCATTTATCTGAGATTGCATTGCGTCAGTTGGTTACGTCTTCTGTAGCCTCTGCCTCGAGAAGACAGGAGACATAATATTCTACGATTTATTTTTTAATACTTTTTCCAATAAATTAGGCGTAAGTCTCTGATAGTGAATATTGGCTTCCAATGGCTCAAGAGTAAAAAGAAATCTAGAAACAATTAATTAGGAATACTTAAAAGCGGGATGCCTATATCGAAATAGTTTCAGTACATTTTGAAGTAAAAATTAAAATTTCATGTTTCAAGGCTATTAAGCGGGGAATTATTATATCCGGGGTGTTTATGTTTGAGGAATTCTGTAGTTATATGATAACCATAAACGAAATACGGAATATTAATATATATAGATTTGGTTTGTAGAAATATCATTATCATTTGCAAAGTTTGTGTATGATAAATTTTCAACAACATTAACTAAAATAATATTACCACCTATGTATCCAGGGCATGCTGAAAGTTTATTCGATTTAATTAGAAGAGGTGGAAAACTTGTTCCTTAATTTTTGGTGTTTTATAATATAATATATTATGATGGAAATCTTAATTAAAACTCTTCTAACCATAAACAGAAATATGGGAATGTTTTTACTTACCTTTTTCGCCTTTTTTCAAATCTCTTGGCATATGATACCGTTGTATGCGCTCCAGTTCTCTTGCCTTTTCATGCTCCTTGGCTATTGTTAACAATTGCTTTTTATATTCCCTCTCCTTGCGCTCTTTTTCAGTTAAACTATGACATAAAAATATAAAGAATTTGAAAAAAAGCCATTTGAAAATTGCATTCAACTTACACAGCATCATCAAACAAGTATTCATCATCCAATATATCAGCTTCTAGTTCTGCTACTTTATCTTCTTTACGTTTTTCCAAGTATTTCCTTCTCGATTGTATACGCAATTGCGGTAATATTTTATCCCTGTCTTCATGTTCCAATTTCAATCTTTTGGCCGCCTCTTCAATAACCTTTCGGCTAGAGCTGGATTCCAGCACTTTGCGTGTCCGACCTTCATCTTTTTTCTTTAGTCTTTCAGCAAATTCATCTCTTTCCTTCAAGTCTCGACGTCTACTCTCTTCTTCACTGTCGATTTCTTCCGAACTGCTATCTTGAGCATCACGTTTACGATTCCTCGACATGATTTTTAACTTCTAGCACTAAGCAAACGTTTTGTGTAAACGAGTTTGTAAACAAAACAAAAACTTGTCAAAATGCCGCAATAATTAGTAAGCAGCCAGCTGTTATACATAAACGGTATTGCCAGTGTGCTGAAAACAAAATTATTCTTGCCGTCCAATTGTTCATATTTAGTACTATGTCAAGAATTATAATATTCAACTGTTTTGGTTATATTATCATTTCACCCTATTATAGTATATTACACTATATGTATTCATTTTATAGCTAAAATATAATTAACTTGTATATTACACTATATATATTCATTTTATAACTAAAATATAATTAACTTTTAAAACACATCTGGTAACATCGCCAATCACTATGCAGAAACAATGTTGCCAGGCAA